>CM026290.1:11794043-12019081 GCA_014851415.1 Cnaphalocrocis medinalis
CGTGGAGTCCGTGATGGCCGAGGTCGTGGAGTACGATATGGGACTCGCCGTATTGCGTGGGAGTCGTCGTCCATCCAGTATAGCAACCTGTGGCAGATGGTGGGGTCAGCAGCCTCGAGGGAAGCCAGCCTTCTTTTTTGTTTTCCAGGAGAAACCTACATGACCTTCACCTTCTCAAATGCTCGACCAGAGTGATACCACTGCCTCACAGAAAACCGGCGTGAAGCAGCTCCTGTGCTGTGTTTCGCCGAGTGAGTGAGGGTACCGGAGGCCCATCGGGGGGAAGGGGATAAAAGGTTAGCAGCGCACTTGTGACTCCACTGGTGTTGCATGTGTCCATGGGCGGCGGCAATTGTTTACCATCAAGTGATCCGCCTGCTCGTCTGCTACCTATCACATAAAAAAAAATGTGGGGGACAAAGTGGTGTGTGGGTCTCTACCCCTGGGGTGTCCATCTCAGCGTAATCGTGGTCGAATACCCCACAGCCGGGAGGAGGAACGCCAGCCTGCCGAGCTGGGCCAAGTCGGCCTCATTCATATGGAGATTGGCCAAGAAACGGCAGAATAAGATATTTTAAAAGTCTTGAGCTGTTAGTAAGTCTTGAGATGCCAGCGAGTCTTGTCGACTCGGCCGGTTCGTCTTGTGGAGTCTGTTGACTCAGATAGTTAGTCTTGCTCTGCCTGTGAGTCTCGTTACTCTGCTAACTGTACATTTGTAAACATGCGTACTCCTCCTATTAAAACGATTTAATAAAGATATCGTTTAGTACCAACAATAAGTTGTCATTGACTCCCAAAACCCCATACCCCCACTGGTGTTTCAGTTGCAGGTGCCTATAAGCGCGGCAATCGCTTCCATCAGGTGATCCGTCTGGTCGTCGGCACCTATTTTCATAAAAAAATATACAGGGGTGTATCGGCTAAACAGTTACATCCTTTCAGGTGTTGATTTGGGAGTTGGTATAATAATCATGAAAAATATAAAACGGTACAATAGGCGCATGTATTTCAAATTATTTTCGGATCAAAGTAATCCTAATAGTCCTGTAAACTAATGGTCCGTGTTGGGGGTCAAAGTGGGTCAAGAACTCGTAGTAAACGTAGTATTGGTGTAGTACTACGCCACAGTTAGGACACTCCTTAACCACTCCTTCAATTCTCTGCCCAACATCTCGACTTTAACACACTGCTATAAGGTTCGAACGATGGCAAAGGCCATCTCTTTCACACGAAAGCTACTGGACTACTTCAACAGATTTTCATTGGCGCAACATTGCAATGTCTCTCTCACGAAACAACGTTTTCACTCACTCTATCATTCATGCAAACTCACACATTTACACACGCAAGACACACACCACCCGCCTTCCTAGCAAGCATGCAACGTCGCGCCGCGGCGCGCGCGGCGCGGCCTATCAAAGAAAGCCGACAAACGCCATGCCGCCGCGCGTGTAACTTTTCGGCACGTGTAAGTCAAGGTCAACCTACAACGTTGCCATTTATTGAATCGGCAGGTCACTAGAAGAATTTCATGATCAGCTGTAAAACATTTACTTATCTTTGTAAATTACTCATTCACGAATAATCCGATATTTTTACCATCAAAAGCTTGATATCTTGCCCAGTCTTGTCGGGTGAGTGGGAAAAGAAAAACTACCATCGAAAACCATGCAATGTTTTGGTAGCACGTGAGATCAAAAACTGGTTTGATCTAATCAGTGAACTTGAGAGATAGTACTTGCCTAGGTTAGGTACCTGCGAGTTGCGATTGCGACCCGGAAATCCATAATGATTCTGCATTCACTTAAACACTCACCACTAAAATGGCACTTTCATTTCACAAAATTGAATCGATATGCACAAACCCGTCAGACCTCGCAATCACACACACACACTTTTGCTATGAAATCATTGCAATTACATTTATCTACTAATCCCGAATTCGCGGCAACCACTAATTAAACATCGCTTGCGTCACTCAAACTATCGATGTGAGCCACATGCGCAAGCCGGCGCGGGCGCTGGTCGACTGGAACACAGCTAGTTAGTCAGACAGTGTGAGTGTGGGCACGCGCCGCCGCCATTTCAAGATGGCCGACTTTCATCACAAGCGGCGCCATTGCTAGGTACCCGAGTGATGGGACTCGAGTAAAATTTTCGCACTCAAACAATTTATCGAGTTATTATTACAATTCTAACCCACTGGTGTGGGTTGCATAGCAAAAAGTAATCTACGCGTAAGTTAGCTCGTTTGGTATGTTTTGTACGCATGGTCATGAATTCATGGTGACTTAGCATTTACTTAAAAAATTGGCCAGCATGCGAGCTAAATTTAACTGACTTAACTGTCGGTTTTCAACTCATTACCATTCGAGTTCTTCGAGCACTTAGCTCGTGGCGTTGCAGACATGAAACTAAAGGCGTCAAAGCACCTTCATGGTTATTTCATTCGCGTCCCAGTTAACTTTTTTTTATGTGATAGGTAGGAAACGAGCAGGCGGATCACCTGATGGTAAGCAATTGCCGCCGCCCAGGGGCACTTGGCAACACCAGTGGAGTTCACCGTGCGCTGCCAACCTCAATCCCCTTTACTCCCCGGGTGGGCCTCCGGTACCCTCACACACTCGCGAAACACAGCACAGGGGCTGCTTCACGCCGTTTTCTGTGAGGCAGTGGTATCACTCAGGCCAAGCCGGCCCATTAATGCCGAAGCGTGTCTCTCCCACAGTTAAAACGTGGGGTAGATTATGGTTTGTAACCTTGGGTTCGAGTCTCGAAACAGTTGAACCGACTGCATGAAGTTTCGTCATGATTAGGTAAAGGTTGAGAGATTTTTCCATTGAATGAGTTTTCGCTAATAACACTCGACACTCGAGTGTTTCGAATAAAGCCGACACAATTCGCATCACTATCGACACTTGAATCACGAAACAGCCTAAAATGTTAAATGGTGAAACGTGTTTTCGGCTTTATGTCATTGTAATAAGATCGAAATCTGATAAGTACAGCTAGTTTGTAGTCGTGAATGGACGACTCAGGTCGTTGCCTTATCTGGTCAGCTGTTGGGCAGTATCGTTTCGGAAAATGAACGAATTTTCGGGACCAATTTAAGGTGTGGTTTTTTCACGTCATATGGGCTGAGAATCGACTTACTAACCACCTCCTTGAAGGATGTAAATGTTCACAGATACACCCTGTATAACTACGTACACATTGATTAAGGTAACAAACAGTATTCCGCGTTTACCACCACGATTATTAGTTGTGTCTGGACAAAACCTAATTTAACAAGCTACCAAAGTCATTAATCTTCTAACGTCTAATAAAAACGAAAAATACGGAAGCCGCTGTCCGGATGTGCTTGCGATCGGAACGCGTGAGCGCACCAGCTGTGATGCAATCCGCGCGATAATACTAAATACCGGTCTAACTAGCTAGATACCGGTCTGTCGCGGCGATGCCTACGGAACTAAGTAAAAACTCTTGGGCGATAGACTTCCTGCCTATTGAGAGATGTTTGGCAACCTTCCTTAGGAGAGGGACGCGGTGAGGGCAAACAAGGCGACTTCGAAGGGTTATTTTTGATATGAGATCAAAATGTCATTAAACAACTAATGACGTTGAAGTTGGACCTTAGTCTAAGAATACGCGTTCTAGCGGATTTTTCAACGCCGATAGCCCAAATTGATGAATCCGGTCTAGCAAGGCCTGTGTATAGTGTGTTATGTAAATTGTCATGCTCATGAAAGCCGCGGGGCTCCTGGATGCGGGTGGCGCGGACCGATCTGTGTGGAGAACATTGGGGGGAGGCCTATGTCCAGCAGTTGAACGTCTATGGCTGAAATGATAACTGTCATGTCTTTATGACGCATGCCCTGTCTCCCAGGGAGGAAGATACCTCAAGTGAGGTAACCGGCGCACGCGCGCGGTCCACGGCGCGGCTCACCTCCTGCGCAGCTCAATCCTTGATTCCATTGACACAATAATAAACTATTTTAAACTTACAATGGAAGGTGAAAAGGGGGTATTGAAAACTCGGATTTTTGATCCTTGAACTGATATGCTGATAGTTCAATGGATCTTTGTGAAGAATTTTTCTTAATTTATAAACGCACTATTTTACAGTTGAGATATTTTCGTTCAGTATGTTAAATTGTATTGTTTTTACGAACAGACGAAATGAGGACGTAAATGAAACGTGACTGCCTCGGTCGCATCGCAGCGACCGCTGCGCTTGGGGTCCCGGATCCCCAGGTCGAGCCAAAATTTGGCAACTGATTTTTTCTGTAGAGTCAGTCCGAAGTCTGGAAGTTGCCGGTTTTGTACCCCCGTGCCTCGGAAATAACGTTAAACCTTTGAACTTAGGCCCAATTTCTCTTCAGTCGTGTCACACTTTTTCTCTTTTTAAGATCGGCTGCTATAACCGAATTGGTTGTTTTAATGTTATCAATCTTTTGTTGCGTAAGTGTATTGTATTAATGTGTGTGTTGATGAGTGTTGTTGTCGACAGTGTCTGCTGGTGCTGGTGAGCGCGCTGCACGTGGTGGCGCGGTACGCGCTGCAGGCGCGCGAGGCGGACGCGGCCGGCCCGCTCGCGTACTACACGCACCTGCTGTTCGACGTGAGTGTACAGCCTCTGACATGGGCCAGGCTGACTGAGACTAAGCACGATGATCGTCACTGATCGGATTATGTAGTTCTGGCGCTGGGCAGCTACTGCAGGGGACGGTCCGCCCCGCAATTTCTCACCATCAGACAAGCAGCCTTATTTCCCACAATGTACAGACTGTTTATCGTATCAAAAACATCCTCAAGCGTCCATTACTATTACTGGTTTTACCTTGAGCTTGTGCTTAGGTGAAACAGTCTAGCATCATAGCATAGCATCTACTATTTCAAAGGAAAACAAAATTTTATAATACTTTTCCTGCCACAAGTCCGGCAGTCAGACCTCAAGGTAAAACTAGTAAGCTTACTGTACGCTTGAGGATGTTATGGCAATGGCCATGGGTAATGTAAATAATATCACCACGCTGTTAATATCCCTCAAAGATGAAAGTAACATTATAGCTATATTAAGCGCTTTTTTAAAACACGTAAACCTAAATGACAAGATAACTGTAATAGCTAGTCATTAAGTCAAGTCACCATAATCTTTGAATCAAATTTATTTCTTTGTTATTGAGCTTATCAGTAACATCCACAGATATGACAGGGCGATAAATAATATTATACAACGTAAATTTTACTGGTTTTAATCCTGAAACCCTCATAACAAATATCTGTGGATTGCAATGAACTTAAGTTCTCGTTTCGCCGCACCTTTTTCCTTTATGCTTGACCCAACCAAAAGATTGAATGGTAGATAACGCCTCTTGGCATTTTGTTCGTCTATTGTACGGTTTTTTGTGTAATAATGTTTTAAATAAAGAAATAATATCTATTATTTCTTCAGCATGTATATATCATCAAAATAATCAAAATAAAAATCAGTTGTTCCATACATTATTGTCTGGAGAAAAATATTTTTGTATAGGACATGCTAAAATTTCTTTATTCGTATTGCCTATTTCTAAGGACTTCGGGAATAAAATGTCAAAATTTATTATTTTGGTATGCTGTTGTTTTGAACGACGTGTGCAATGTAGCACTGGACAAAATACCACCAAAAATGGAAATGGCAAAGGTTATGAGTTTCCGGCTTTACGGCTGGGTTCCGGTTTATAAATAAATATCAATTAATTAAATATGATAAGATGGCCGATACGCCTACGGCCAGCGTGACATTTCGTGACGTCAGCAGTGTTATAAATCAAATGAAATAATATTTATTTATTGTATCATAATCATATTTAACTAACATCAAATATAATATTTACTTCCTTACTATATTATAAATGCGAAAGTAACTCTGTCTGTCTGTTACTCTTTCACGCCAAAACTACTGAACGGATTTGAATGAAATTTGGTATGCCTACAGATGGTCTAGACTAGACACACAGGTTGGGAGATATAGGTTTTTAGATTTTCGCGTTGCATTATAATAACTATAAAAGATTCCTTGTGTGTTCTGAGTTGACGCCCCCAGTTAATTATTCCCACTCATAGTACAGAGGTTGCCCTAGTTTGAGACCACGTTGATGGGTGTGATTGTCTGGCATATTTATTATTTACTAGTGGCCCGCCCTAACTTCGTTTCGGGACAGTAGTACTACTGTCTGTCAATAGATGGCGCTGGATGTCGATTCCAACGCGCTAGTGTGTTTCGATTTTTTGGTTAAGATATAAGGTTTGTTTATGTCTATTGGAGTTCGTCTATTTATAAATGGTATTATTATGTCTGGCAGTCGGTGTCGCTGGTGGTGGAGCTGGTGCACGTGGTGCACATGGTGGTGTACAGCAACATGCTGGTGTCGATGGCGTCGCTGGTGCTGCTGATGCAGCTGCGGCACCTGCTGCACGAGCTGCAGGCGCGCCTGCGCCGCCACCGCCTCTACACCGCGCTCGCGCACCACATGAGCCGCAAGTACGTACACAACTACCGACAGAAAGTGAGCCTTAGCCTTCCACCACGCCTCGCCCATGTCTCCCAGTGGTACTTGTGGCGGCTTACAAGACGCCTGCGCCGCCACCGCCTCTACACCGCGCTCGCGCACCACATGAGCCGCAAGTACGTAGCCAACTACCGACAGAAAGTGAGCCTTAGCCTTCCACCACGCCTCGCCTAAGTCTCCCAGTGGTACTTGTGGCGGCTTACAAGACGCCTGCGCCGCCACCGCCTCTACAGCGCGCTCGCGCACCATAGAGCCGCAGTACGTAGCCAACTACCGACCAAGTGAGCCTTAGCCTTCCACCACGCCTCGCCCATGTCTCCCAGTGGTACTTGTGGCGGCTTACAAGACGCCTGCGCCGCCACCGCCTCTACACCGCGCTCGCGCACCATATGAGCCGCAAGTACGTAGCCAACTACCGACACAAAGTGAGCCTTAGCCTTCCACCACGCCTCGCCTAAGTCTCCCAGTGGTTAGTGGTACTTGTGGCGGCTTACAAGACGCCTGCGCCGCCACCGCCTCTACACCGCGCTCGCGCACCACATGAGCCGCAAGTACGTAGCCAACTACCGACACAAAGTGAGCCTTAGCTTCCACCACGCTCGCCTAAGGTCTCCCAGTGGTTAGTACTTGTGGCGGCTTACAAGACGCCTGCGCCGCCACCGCCTCTACACCGCGCTCGCGCCACCATATGAGCCGCAAGTACGTAGCCAACTACCGTAACAAAGTGAGCCTTAGTCCTCCACCACGCCTCGCCCATGTCTCCCAGTGGTACTCTGTGGCAGGCTTACAAGACGCCTGCGCCGCCACCGCCTCTACACCGCGCTCGCGCACCATTGAGCCGCAAGTACGTAGCCAACTACCGACACAAAGTGAGCCTTAGCCTTCCACCACGCCTCGCCCTAAGTATCCCAGTGGTTAGTGGTACTTGTGGCGGCTTACAAGACGCCTGCCGCCGCCACGCCTCTACACCGCGCCTCGCGCACCACATGAGCCGCAAGTACGTAGCCAACTACCGACACAAAGTGAGCCTTAGCCTTCCACCACGCCTCGCCCATGTCTCCCAGTGGTACTTGTGGCGGCTTACAAGACGCCTGCGCCGCCACCGCCTCTACACCGCGCTCGCGCACCATATGAGCCGCAAGTACGTAGCCAACTACCGACACAAAGTGAGCCTTAGCCTTCCACCACGCCTCGCCCATGTCTCCCAGTGGTACTTGTGGCGGCTTACAAGACGCCCTGCGCCGCCACCGCCTCTACACCGCGCTCGCGCACCATATGAGTCCGCAAGTACGGTAGCCAACTACCGACACAAAGTGAGCCTTAGCCTTCACCACGCCTCGCCTAAGTCTCCCAGTGGTTAGTGGTACTTGTGGCGGCTTACAAGACGCCTGCGCCGCCACCGCCTCTACACCGCGCTCGCGCACCATATGAGCCGCAAGTACGTAGCCAACTACCGACACAAAGTGAGCCTTAGCCTTCCACCACGCCTCGCCTAAGTCTCCCAGTGGTTAGTGGTACTTGTGGCGGCTTACAAGACGCCTGCGCCGCCACCGCCTCTACACCGCGCCTCGCGCACCATATGAGCCCGCAAGTACTTAGCCACTACCGACACAAAGTGAGCCTTAGCCTTCCACCACGCCTCGCCTAAGTCTCCCAGTGGTTAGTGGTACTTGTGGCGGCTTACAAGACGCCTGCGCCGCCCTCCCGCTCTACACCGCGCTCGCGCACCATATGAGCCGCAAGTACGTAGCCAACTACCGACACAAGTGAGCCTTAGCCTTCCACCACGCCTCGCCTAAAGTCTCCCAGTGGTTAGTGGTACTTGTGGCGGCTACAAGACGCCTGCGCCGCCACCGCCTCTACACCGCGCTCGCGCACCATATGAGCCGCAAGTAACGTAGCCCAACTACCGACACAAAGTGAGCCCTTAGCCTTCCACCACGCCTCGCCTAAGTCATCCCAGTGGTTAGTAGTGGTACTTGTGGCGGCTTACAAGACGCCTGCGCCGCCACCGCCTCTACACCCGCGCTCGCGCACCATATGAGCCGCAAGTACGTAGCCAACTACCGACACAAAGTGAGCCTTAGCCTTCCACCACGCCTCGCCTAAGTCCTCCCAGTGGTTAGTGGTACCTGTGGCGGCCTTACAAGACGCCTGCGCCGCCACCGCCTTCTACACCCCGCGCTCGCGCACCATATGAGCCGCAAAGTACGTAGCCAACTACCGACACAAAGTGAGCCTTAGCCTTCCACCAAGCCTCGCCCATGTCTCCAGTGGTACTTGTGGCGGCTTACAAGACGCCTGCGCCGCCCACCGCCTCACACCGCGCTCGCGCACCACATGAGCCGCAAGTACGTAGCCAACTACCGACACAAAGTGAGCCTTAGCCTTCTACCACGCCTCGCCCATGTCTCCCAGTGGTTATTGTGGCGACTTCCAAGACGTCACTGGCTCTAAACTGCGCTGGAATATCTTGATTAATTTTAGTTTTAAAAAGCTGATTTGAGGTTCGGAACATATCTCGGGGTTGTGAACACCAATCCGCATTAGGCAAGCGTGGTGATTAAGCCTAAAACAGATTAATATATTCCCCTAAACCCATCTTAGTAGCGATGACTTGACTTCTATGATAGAGGCCTTTGCACTGCAGTCGGACTATAAAGGCTGATGCTTTTTTTATTTGAGTTTCTTGAAGCGCCCAGACATAGGCCTCTGATGTCAAAACGTTCGAGTTAGGTAAAAAAAGTCTGAATAAAATTTATGGAAAACTATTAGGAATTTTGAAGTGCAAATACGTATATCCTTCATTGCATGTTAAATGTATGGCTCTTTATTACGAGTATACTAAAATAAATATTAAAAGAGGATTTTCTATTATTTTATAAAATACGTCTGTACGCATTTCAGGCCGTGATATAAGAGTAATTTTTATTTTTGGTATAGCAATTCTTTGCAATTTATTCTTAAGTAAATATTGCACTTAACCCATCTGAACCCTCCGAGGAATTTTTTAAGTGCAATATTTACGTGATATAAGAGGTCGACACAGTATGTTTTCTTCTTCCATTTATCCCTATTTTTCGTCATCCACCACGTTTTCAGTAATGACATATTATTCTTCACACAATCAATCCATCTCTATTTCGGCCGTCCTCTGTTCCTCCACCCATTTACTTTCATACCCATCACTATCATCTGTCTCTTTTTGACAGTCAACATAAAGTGAAAGTTATTTGATTATTTTGTGTTTTTGTTCCGCAGTTATCCAATGGCGAGCAAGGAAGAAGTGGAGAAGAACCAGGACAACTGCGCCATCTGCTGGGAGCCGATGAAGGAGGCTAGGAAGCTGCCGTGCTCGCATCTTTTCCATAAGTAAAATATTCAGTATCTTTGAGTTAATTTTATCAAAAGAGTTAGGGTACCTACCTAATAATAATGCGTACCTCTTTCAAAAAAATTGTTTCTCTAATGTAGAATATTAGATAATGGAATAGGCAACGCCAAATAAACAGAGGACGCCCATTTTGACTGGCCGGGTGGTGCATTTGGTAGTGGTGACCCTGTCTCATTCGCCGAAAGATCGTGGGTTCGATCCCCACCCTGGACAAATATTGGTGTGGTAAACACTCGTGTTTAATTATTTATTTGCATGTCACATGGTACATTAGGTCTTAAATCTAGATAATCTAGTACTTTACACATGATGCTCCTGAGCTGACTCCAGTCCTAACGCGCCTTTTCCGACACTCTTACTCGCTGGGCGTGGTTCCCAAGTCTTGGAAGACGGCTTTAGTGCACCCGATCCCTAAAAAGGGAGACCGCTCTGATCCTGGTAACTACAGGCCCATAGCAATCACCTCCCTGCTCTCAAAAATAATGGAGTCCATCATTAACCGTCAGCTTCTGAGCCACCTTGAGGAACACCAGCTCATCAATGACCGCCAATACGGATTCCGTAGGGGTCGATCGGCTGGTGATCTCCTCGTCTACTTGACGCATAGATGGGCGGAGGACCATTGAAAGTAAGGGGGAGGCCCTGGCAGTAAGCCTGGACATTGCGAAGGCCTTTGATCGGGTTTTGGCACAAAGCGCTCATTTCGAAACTTCCTGCTTATGGGTTGCCTGAGAAAACTGTGCGAATGGGTGCACAGCTTTCTCACGGGTCGTAGCATCAAAGTTGTAGTTGACGGCTCATGCTCAGGCCTAAAACCTGTGAATGCTGGTGTACCCCAAGGCTGTTGTGCTATCCCAACTCTGTTTCTCCTGCATATCAATGACATGCTACATACCAGTGGCATTCATTGTTATGCGGATGACAGTACGGGCGATGCCTCATATTCCGGCCATGCAGGGGTTTCTCGGGCCCACGTCGACGAGTGTCGGAAAGAACTTGTGTCTGTTATTGAAAATACGCTAGATCATGTATCGAGTTGGGGGTGACATGAATCTGGTGGAATTCAATCCCAAAAAAACACAAGTTTGCGCGTTCACTGCGAAGAAAACCGCTTTTGTCGTTTCCCTTCACTTCCAGGACACTCACCTTAACGCCAAAACGAGTATTGGGATTCTTGGCGTCGATATATCGAGTGACGTTCAATTTCGGGGTCATTTGGAGGATAAGGCTAAATTAGCCTCTAAGAAACTGGGTGTTCTCGGCAGAGCAAGGTGGTACTTTACGCCAACCCACCGCCTTCAGCTCTATAAGGCTCAAGTCCGGCCCCACATGGAGTACTGCTCCCATCTCTGGGCCGGGGCACCCCAATATCAGCTCCTCCCTTTTGACCGCGTCCAACGTCGCGCAACTCGATTAGTCGGCGACGAGAATCTCACTGCTCGCCTAGATTCTCTGGCACTGCGGAGAGATGTTGCATCTCTATGTGTCTTTTACCGCCTTTACCACGGTGAGTGCTCCGAGGAGTTGTTCGAATTAATACCCGCTGCCAAATTTCACCACCGCACTACACGCCATAAACTCGGATTCCATCCATACCACATGGATGGATGGCGGTCCACTACCGTGCGCTTTACTCGACACTTTCTGCCACGCACCTCCTCATTGTGGAATCAACTTCCCGCAGCGGTATTTCCGAACCGGTACGACATTCAAATCTTCAAGAAACGAGCCTATACCTTCCTAAAAGGCCGGCAACGCATCCGCACTCTTTCTGGTGTAGCTGATGTCCATGGGCGGCGGTGATCACTCACCATCAGGTGACCCGCTTGCTCGTTTGCCTTCCTATAATATAAAAAAAAAAAAACATGACACCCCATGTTTGTTGAGTGTCTGGGTGTTATATGTATTATATGTATAATATGTATTTAAGTATTATATTTGTGATCCTCTGGTGTCTGATATCTAATATATGTGCTTAAGCTACTTAGTCCGTACTAAGTAGCTTAAGGTCTCATGCATTGACCTGACTCCGTAGCTAGTCAGGTCAATGCATGAGATGTCGTGTGAATTTATTCTTGCTGCCATAAGACCGAGAAAAGGCAGAATATGTTATCTAATTGACCGTCCCCCCCAGCTCGTGCCTGTGCCAGTGGGTGCAGCAGGACGCGTCGTGCCCGACGTGCCGGCGCGCGCTGGCCGCCGGCACGCTGGGGCCCGCGCCCGCGCTGCCCGCGCCCCGCGCGCCCGACCCGCCGCGCGCCATGCCGCACCTGCCGCACCTGCCCCACTTGCCGCACTTGCCGCATCTGCCGCACCGGGCCAACATGCCCAACCACCTCTTTCACTTCGACGGTGAGCCTTTCTATCTTTATCTACAACTTTCAGATGCAGAAACGGGCGCTCACGTGTGAACACTGAGAAAGTCTCCATCGATGTAAAGAATGGAAAAAAAATCGTTGGTTCCTAAAAGAAATAGCCGCGGTCGATACTTTATTTTTGGTGTTTTTTTTTTATATACTAGAGGCAGCAAACGAGCAAGCGGGTCACCTGCTGGTAAGTAATCACCGCCGCCGTCGCTGATGCGTTGCCGGCCTTTTAAGAAGGAGTACGCTCGTTTCTTGAAGGTCCCTAAGTCATAGCCGTCAGGAAATCCTACCGCAATATAATTTTAGGCAAAGCCTGTCCCTACCATCAGCTAATCCGTTTGCTCGTTTTCCACCAATTGCATTAAAACGTGCTGGTTGTTACACGTGCGGCCTGGGCCTTGATTGCAGGGAGGACACAAGTTGAGCCATTGGAAGTAATTATGGTTGTTATAAGTATCAGCATAGTTTGTAGCTCTATTTTATTTGTGGGATTTTTAATGAAGTCAGCTATACTAGTGTAGTTTATATATTTATTGATTCAAGGAAAACAAATCAGATTATGGTCTTGGGATTAAAAAATAAATGTAATATACATATATTAGTTAGGTAGTAATAAGATAAAATTTAGGTAGGTAGGTATGTATAAATCGCGCACGCACAATTCACTTGTAAACGGGCCGTCGAACTTCTGGTTTTTGATAGCACACTTCGCCTTAAATTAACTAAAATATTGACCGATTACACTTAATCTTTTCCATAAATCTTTAAAATTCAACAAAACTCATTAATAAAAATCCGGTCAAAATCTTTTCAAAACCACATTTCAAGAAGAAAAAGTTAAGAATACTTCTAAGTGCCATCAGTGTCAAACTTGTCATTCCTGACTTTCGGCGTCAAAATTATTGAAAAAAATGTAGTGAAAGTGGAAAACATGGTATAGCATGGCGTAGATGCACCAGAGCGCGTGTACGCTCGCCGTGCTGCTGTCGCTGCTGGCGCTGTCGCTGCTGGCGCTGCTGCTGCAGCTGCGCGTCATCAAATGGAACCTGAGGGGTACGCTGGAGGGCGCAGCAGATATAGAATTAGTACAAACGAACAATAACTGTGGGAGAGCCACGCTTCGGCATGAATGGGCCGGCTCGACCGGAGTGATACCACTGCCTCACAGAAAACCGGCGTGAAGCAGCCCCTGTGCTGTGTTTCGCTGAGTGAGTGAGGGTACCGGAGGCCCACTCGGGGGGGGAGGGGATAAAAGGTTGGCAGCACACTTGTAACTCCACTGGTGTTGCTCCATGGGCGGCGGCAATTGCTTACCATCAGGTGATCCGCCTGTGCGCCTGCTACCTATCACATAAAAATAAAAAAATAAAAATTCTAGCTATATAAGCGTATGAGGCAGGGTCACTACCAAACGCGCCATACGGCCAGTTATACATAAATAACGCCCAGATTTATTACAAAACTTGAAGAATTAGTTGTTTCGAACTCTTGGCAGGAAGTGCCACAGCAGGACCGACCTAGATGGAGGTTATTATCGGAGGCAAGGCGCACATTGGCTGCGCCAGCCTTGTTAGTAAGATGTCGTTTAGGCGGAAAGGGCCTTAAGTGGAAGGATGCGGGTGGCACATGACCGATCTGTGTGGACTACATTGGGGGAGACCTACGTCCAGCAGAGGACGTCTATTTAATTGGCTTAAGATGATGATGATGACGCCGCTGTCATAGTTGGTGTAGTGGTGGTACTGGCCGGATGGCGCATTTGGTAGTGCCCCTGCCTCATACGCCAAAGGTCGTGGGTTCGATCCCCACCCTGGACAAACATTCGTGTGATGAAGAGTTGTGTTTGTTCAGTGTCTGGGTGTTATGTTTCCTCTGTTGTCTGTTATCTGTAACACAAGTGCTTAAGCTACTTGTAATATAATATGAGGTGTTGTGTGAATTTATTTATTTATTATTTATTACTGATGGTGTGGTGTTGCAGGGTCGCGCTACGTGTCGTGGCTGCCCAGCTTCTCGGTGGAGGTGACGCGCGTGCGCATGGAGCCGCCCGCCGCCTCGCAGATTGACGCCATGGTGCGCCAGGTCAGTGCCTGCTCCATTGTCGTAGTGTAGTAGTGTCGTAGTGTAATTGTGGGAGAGCCATGCTTCCGCATGAATGGGCCGGCTCGACCGGAGTGATACCACTGCCTCACAGAAAACCGGCGTGAAGCAGCTCCTGTGCTGTGTTTCGCCGAGTGAGTGAGGGTCCCAGAGGCCCATCGGGGGGAAGGGGATAAAAGGTTAGCAGCGCACTTGTGACTCCACTGGTGTTGCATGTGTCCATGGGCGGCGGCAATTGCTTACCATCAGGTGATCCGCCTGCTCGTCTGCTACCTATCACATAAAAAAAAAAGTGCGAGGTCGCTATTAACTCGCGCTATTTGCCCCACGACTATCTCCCGCGATGGACGATGAGGGAGAGTCCCAGGAGTTTTAGTGAGTCTGACATAACCAGTCCGCCCAGTGGACGGGTATGCGTAACGCATTTCCCCTGGGTAACCAAAAAAAAGTGTTCGCTTCATATCATCGTTTACATTTTGAAACCTGTAATAAAAGTAGAAGCTATACGGCTTCGTGACTTCGTAAGTTTTTCTGAGTGTATGTGACTAAATGGTAACGAGATATTAGATCCCGGATACATTACCATGGGTGCATCGTGGGTTACCGGGTACATGAGTGGAGACCGCGATTCGGTAAGCGTAGGGACGGACGCCCTGCGACAAGATGGGATGATGACATTCGAAGGCTGGCTGGAGTGAGCTGAATGAGAGTGGCCGAAAATCGGGAGCTGTGGCGTGCATTTGGGGAGACCTATGTCCTGCAGTGGACGTAGGGGTTTCTGATGTTGATAATGACATTACCGTGTTCTAGGATTTGTTTCGTCTGGTATAATATTAATGTATCGTGGCGTGCAGGTGCAGGCAATGTTCCCGCAGTACCCGGCGCACCTGCTGGCCGCGGAGCTGGCCGTGACGCGCTCGCCCGCGCTCACCATCGACAACATCCTCGAGGGCCGCCTGCCGCCCGCGCCAGGTACACACCACACACACACACACACACACACGCACACACAAATGCACATACACGCACGCACGCACACACACACACACACACACACACACACACACACACACACACACACACACGTGCGCGCGCGCGCGCGCATGCACACACATACGGACACGCACACATTCACGATTGTCTCATGAGAATCCCGTTCCAACACGAAATGTTAAAATGTTACGATCACGTATTGCAGAAATGGAAAATCCAGTAATAGTGAACACAGCGGACGTCGCGGACGCCGCGCCCGCCGCCCCCGCGCCCCCCGCGCCCCCCGCGCCCCTCGCCCCCCGCGCGCCCGACGCCGCGGACGCGCCGGACCTACTGGACGCACATGATGACGAGTGAGTATTGCGAATATTGTTTGATATTCTTCTGTTGTCTGATATCCGTAAGACATAGTTTAAGTTACGAGGCGGTTATTGACGGACATAGAATTTTTGTCTTTACAGGCTACCGTTATTTTTATCATTACGCTGTGTCAGCAGATCTGACCGTGTATGTGATAGACGACATGACGTCAGTAGTGGCAATATATAAGCATGTGGAGATGTACCCACATTGTTAATTGATAATATTATTCAGGCGTTATAATATAACTAATTATAATACTTTTCATACAAGACTCGGTCCATCATCGCTCCCGGGTCATCGGTATCTGCATTGAGATAAATAGGACTAGAGAAGCAAACCGCATCAAGACGCGTCAAAAAACTCGTAGCCACTAATCAAATTTGACGACGGAGCTTTGAAACGATTAAATATTTGAAAGAAAACATATGTAGACATATATCTGCCTCGCTCGCGCATGTCGCAAACACTGACGCTCACTCGGATTAGACAAAGACCGCAATGGTCACGTCATATAAGTGACGTGCAATGAGTGCACATGGCAATGGTGTTGCTAACTTATGAAATGTTTACCCCAAACTTTAGACTTTTATTTTAAAATATTTCAATGATTTTATTTTTACTGGATTATTACCTATTACAAAAGAAGTCTGTTCGTCGTTGTATGTTGTTTAGTCGTGTTTCAGCTTTGAAGTCTTATGGACCGGAGGGAATAAGCAATGTAATCACATAATTAAGTAATAAAATTATTAGGTAGAAGTATCGCTTTTCTTGCTAATATGGATAAAGATATAGATAAAGTAAGATAGATCGTTTTTTACTTACTTAAAGATAATGACATTTACCTTGGTTGGTTATTAATAACTGACTGAAAACCACTATCTGAAGATCGAAATATGGAATTTGAATGGGTTGGAATGGGCTGATTTCTTCAGTCCTAAGTCAACTAATTACTAGTAATGAAATAATTTATAAAACATTTTGTTTTGTTTTATTAAAAAATATATAATTAACATTCGCCCACATATTCGCCTTTTGGTTCTAGGTTGTCTTGATCACGGAAGTGCTTCGAACAAATAACGGAATATTCTGATGGACCAACCAGTCCGTCTCCTTTCTTATCAATCGGATATTTGTTATCAATTATCACAGCGTGCATCATTTTTAGGCAACCTGGAAAATTTTCACGAATTTAAAATACTTGAAATCACTAAATCCAATTATTAGAATATTCTCCCATTAAATGTGGAAAATCAAAACTCGTTTTTACTTGTAACACTGAACCTTATTTCCAACATTTTAAATTTTTATTACTTTTTACATTAAATAAACTATAAAACAATAAACTTACTTGTGGAAAATTATTCCGGTGGCTTTATGATGCTTTTCTGATTTTGAAACGCACGTTTTAACCACGCATTTACCCATTTTCTGAATTTTTCTTTTGACACTTGACTCGGCCGTGTCTCACAGAACACTGAATGAACGTCAGCGACGCATAAGCCTGTAGGCTTATGCTAAGTGGCTACGGTTTTGCGCGGCGACTGCAGATCTAGTATATAGACATCAATGGGTATCTGCCTCACGGCGTACCGGTGACCCACTAACAATTCACCAACCACCGGAAAAAGTACTAACTAGTGTTTTGCAAATTAAAAATTCGATAGACGGAGTCATGTAAACGGTCGGTCTAGTTAGGTCAAGCGCTGTAAATACATCGGTAATTAGTTAAAAAATATGTAATGTAAAGTGGACTCCATTTTCCGCACTTAGACTCTCTTTCGATCCATTGTACGTGATGGGTCGGTTGGTTACAAAAGCCAGCCCAGCTCCGCCCAGAAGCGCAGAAGTTTCCTGGGAACTTCACAGGCTTCGCGGAGCGACCTCACCGTTCCGAGGATTTGCTCGCGTTGGGTAGCCACAGCTTCGCACTCCAGGATCATATGTGTGACGGATTCCTCAGCGTTAAGGCATCCTCTGCATAGAGGGCTGTTTGTTGAGCCTATTGTGTGAAGATGTTTATTTAAGGGGCAGTGGCCCGTGATTGTCCCTATCATTATTCTTAGTTCATTTCTTGTTAGGTTTATCAGACGTTTCGTGAGTCGTGGATTTAATATATAAATATGTATTTTCAGAGCGGAAGCGGGTCCGGTATGCGCGCGGTTCTCGCGCGACGCGTCCGAGCGCGAGCACATGCTGCGCAAGCGCAAGGACCAGCTCGTGGCCGCCGCGCGCCGCCGCTACCTCACGCGACACGCACACACACACGCCGTCTACACACGCGCACGCGCCCCACGCGCCCCACGCGCCCCACGCGCCCCCCGGGGCCCACAGTTGAGTGTTCCGGCGCCTGCTCACGCGGCTCGCGCTGCACGCACCGCCCCCGACGGCCCAAGGACACGAGAGAAACCACCCACGCGTCCGACATGTGAAGTGTACTGGTGAGGTAGTTAACCCCTTTGCATACAGAGGTATACGGCCGGTTTCTGAATTGAGAATTTGAAGTTTAGCAAGTACGAACTTTGACCCGAGTACGAGTTTGTACGGTGGCCAGCATATCGAGTTACTACAATCTGTCTAATTTCTTCAATCGAACCTCACTTTTATGTCAAACGTGTTTGGTTCAATATCAACTGAGGAAATTTGACAGATTGTAGTAACTTGATGTGCTGGCCACTTAAGTAGTGCTTAACTTCGAATTCTCAATTCAGAAACCGGCCGACGGTCGGCCACACATCAAAGTATACAACACTGTCAAAAACTCGATCGAATCTAATCTTACTGTCGAACATATTTGGTTGAAAGTCAATTGGGGAAATTTAACAGGTTGGGGGTCATCCATAAAGTACGTCACACGTAAAGGGGGGGGGAGGGGGTCGATAAAGTGTGATATGGCGTGACAAGGGGTGGGAGGGGTCCTAAGTTTCGTGACATCACATTTCAAAATCTAATATATCTAGAGGTATTAAATCGCGTAATTTGAAATATTAATTAAACTAAAAATATTTTCAACTCTATCTTATGGCATACGGTTTAAATTGTTTTGTTGACGAGTTCATACCGGCCGCTCGAGTGACACGCGCCGATCTCCTACGAGCCCTTTGATTATGCCGCCAAAAGCACCGCACCTCGCGTGATTTTATTGTTTCTATGGTGACCCATGTGTGGCTGTCGGTACGATTTTTCCTCGGAGGGACCTTGTACATGCTAAGAAATGGCAGCTCTCTTGTCGAGCATCCTCTTCGACTTGGATTCAAATTCAACTGGATTTACATTTTGACATTTACGTAAATCACCTTTTAGGTAGGACCTGAAATCCTCCAGTACGCCATCTGATCGATTTGTGTGTAGAAACGATACTTATCTGGCTTATTACCCGGCGACTATGTATCTTAGCATGTACGAGCGACCTAAAGCCGTAACACTCCTGTTAAGAAAATATTATGTTTCTCTCCAATAGTAAGTAAAGCAAAATTGCAACTTTAGTCGTTCGTAATAAAGGTCGTGGGCTCCTCCCCGGGCGTTCTAGAATATTTTTGCAAAATGAAAATCCGATAGATGGCATTACTAAGCGGCTGGTCGGACCTTGACTACATTGGTTATTTTGTAATTTTGACATAATATGTCAGTTTAACCAAGCCACTCGTAGTTTGACCAGACGCCCACTAACGCCATCTATCGGATTATTCATTGCAAAAACCCTAATTGATAAGTGTTTTTCGAGCCTGATTTTCTGCTCCACCAAATCTACCCGCGGTCCAAGGTGAGGCTCTCCTTTGGAATTCGTTTTTCTTCTTTTCGACCGAACTGCTGTACTATAACTTTAGTTTCTTATCTTCTTTGGCACCTCTGCATTATTTCGTTACATGTTACTTGTATGCGATTCTATATGTCTCCTTTTAGAACTTAGTCCTCTATTTCCCCTGCTCTAGTTCTTGAAAATATTTGAATGCTCTCCTATGATCTTTTGTTTTTTTGGAACCTAAAGTGGATATTCTATAATAATAAAGAATATAACATATCCACAGATCAAAGACAAGCATTCAAAAATGTTACTTTAAAAAACTTTACAAGTAAATGTATCCAAGAAGCGTGTAAGATGAGCTTATCCCCCGGGCGGTCGCCTCCAGTGAACTAGATCGCGATCTCACCGACCTCATGCGAAAGGGACGGACGATTCTCAGTTGTGTAGGCTGTATGTGATACTGAATATTGTCGCCGGCGAGATAGGTATACTTTTTGTCGACAGGTGGCGCTGAGCAAAACTTGTATTTGATTTAAGTGTTATTTGTATTTAAATTCTAGATATTTTGATATCATTATGGTTAAGTAAGCGACATAATATTGCGCCACAAAGTATAGCCGAGTAGTCGACTCCTGTCAGCCACTGTACGAACTGAAGATGATATGTGTGTAAACAACATTGACTAAAACTAATAATACATAGCATTATGAAACTAAGTTCCCTATAATCAGACCTAGTAAATATTGATTTAAACATTTTAACGTCGACTGTCGAATCATTTTGTGTATCTTTTGCCCTCCTTAATGATTTCGCTTAAAAAGTCAATAAGCGCCCTCTGTCAACAAAACATCAGTGAGGCGATTTTTTTGCGCTCGACATAAAATTTAATTGGACAAGATAATGTCTAAATAAAATGCCGGAAAATTTCTTGTGCTGAAAATAACACAGTTGAAAATTGTTCATGCCAATCGATTGCTGGGCAATAACGTAAACATTTCTCTTCGACCGCCATTTTTTCGACATGTCAAATTCGACATTATGTCTAATGCGCCAGCATCGAACTGTCTCGGACCCCTTTCATATTGTTATTGTAAGAAATGGACTTATTATTACATTATAAATATGCATTATTTTTAACGACCCAGCCATAAATGTCGCGCTTTAGATTGTATCTTTCACATTTTGTGATATTTTAATTAGAAATTGGAACGTAGTTATAATATTTTAGTAGCGCCGTCGGTACTTCAAGTCCCCGCGAATACGTCGGATGCTCTTAATTAGAATTTATTTTAGTCTCTTTTAATAGGGCTTTCCTAAAATATAAATTTTCTTAAATCAATTTGGAACGTATTTGCAGGAAAACTAAAAGCGCTTCAAATGCTGTTTCTGCTTAATCGGGGAAAATATTATGAATAAATGATGTTTTTCCTTAGAGCAATATCAGCGCCATTGGTAGTCCGTGGTCAAAAAGTTAGCAATGATTTGAATTGGATTTGTCCGGACCTACGATACATCGCCCAGAAGCAATGATGAATATGTAAGCAATGATAATAATGAATAAATACTTACATTTATTTATTTGATATCTTGAGCCCATTGGTAACGCATGTGTGTATGGTATATCCCCAGCACTGGATAAAATGTTTTTACGAGATCACTCCCGGGCGGAATATTTTAGAAGCAATAGATACCATCATCATCGTAAGTGGTCGGTGTACAGATTATGATAGTATACGCGGAATATTAGGAAAGCCCTATTGGAAGTAGCCAAGCCCGCCGGCAGCCTTAATAGCAGTCAGTAGCGGCGAACTATTTATTTTTCTATGTATCCTTGAGAGTGTATTTTTCTATTGGATAAATTGTAAATAGATAAGCGATCGTGCATCGTCCATAGGTTATATTTTGTCACAAAATAACTAAACACAGAAGGGTAGCTGCCTTCATTGCTATAAAAACAAGCTACGCATACTTACAGTGGTCTCGCCATGTTTCGCCGTGAATGACGGAGACACGATACCATTCTGCTAGCTATAACGAACTTTTCGATTTTATGGACAGCTCAAGCCATCTTTCTGTGTGTAAGTATTTTGTGCTTATGTGCTGCGCCATCAGTCATGCCTAGAGACAAGGATAGATGCATTATCAAGCGTATACATATCCTGCTGTTGTTTTAAACACTTAATAATCCTAATATACTTACCTAATGCAAAAGCGAGATCATAATATAGTCTATTCTCGTTCTCGCGATCTGTCTTGTACACCCTGTACTTTTATTTACCAAAATACTTACGAAATAGAATTATTATGAAAACGTCTCATCTTTTTCATTTTGTTTCATCCCATCCTACATAATGAACAGGATGTCTTTGGTCAATGATTTGTATTAATGCATCTAGCTTTGTGTGTCTTCCATGATTTATTTGAAAACAATCTTACAACCAGCGGCTCTGTAGATGCAAACAATCTATGGAGATTAATTTATTTATAACAAAAATATTATTTTATTAATTTGCCTCTGAAATTACGCACAGCTCGGTTGCAAGGATGTTTTCTGTGATAAATAAAATAGGACGATAATAATAACATATATTATGTGTGTTTAGAATTAAATATTATTAGTTCTCTCGTCGAATATCACAGAATAAACAACTGTATACAAGGTCATATTGACCTATTCATGAGTGAGCACAGTGTCGCCACCTTTCTGTAAAATATGACAATACATACAAATATGTCTGTAAACCAGTTTATTTTATACAAGCAAGAAAAGCTTCACTAATTTGTTTGTTGTCAATACTGTAATTTACCTTATAATTTATGACTGTATACAGTTTATTTTTTATTTTATGTTTCCCTTGTATTCGATTTACAGTTCATTTTGTACTGTGTACTTATTATTTTTAGGGGTATGTTTCATAAAAACTATCAGTATTATAATATGAGGTTAATTATGCTGATAAAATTAGACTTATATTTTTTATGAAATGGGCCCTAGGTCATCGCCATCTTTTTAACTTCTTTGCCATGCAAAGTGTTTCAAAATGTATTATTTACACCAGTAATATTTTTGCACTTATTACAATCCGCACTTTTATAAAATGTTTTATTGTAACTTAAATCATCTATGTAATTATCATCTTTTACAGTGGAGTCATAACAAAGAAGAAAAAGAACTGATGGTGATGTCAACTAGTTTATTAAACTAAAAGAACTGCTACCAGAACTTTGTATTACATTATATGCAATTTTAATCAATTTTCTTTTTATTCAGCAGCAAAAATAAATGTAATCTCATTCCCAGTGTAGTCACAATAAGTGTGATTGCCAGGGCTTTACCGCACTTTATTGATATTTAAGAACCAAAACCATCTATCTTCCAGAAATCATTCATCTATTTTCTTTTGTGCCTGTCAATCTCATATTTGGATCTCACGGCCGCTTGCATCAGGCGTAGTGAGGTCATCTTGATTGTCCTCAATATAAAAAAAGAACAGTCCAAATTGAATCTACCTACAAACAGATGTCGTTTTAAAATGTCGATCAATGTAGAAATGGGGAGTTGGCAGATAATACATATTATGTGCCTCGCCCCTCCACCCTCAGAGCCTGTCTTGTCTTGTGGTGTAAAGGTCCATTTATCTTTGAAGCTGATATACTTGCTTATCTGACAATTTGATTTAGATTCATACGCTAATGTAAATAAATAAGGTAGCAGTTCGATACCTACCATAATTTAAGTTTTAAGTACTTACTTTGTACTCTATGTAATATTGTAAACGAAACCGGCTTTTTATCACTTATTCACGATATAAAATATAAGATTTATTGTTGTTACTCTTGGTATAATAATTGTTTTAAAATTGATTCATGACTAGTCAAAATAAAAACAAATAATATTAAAATATATTATAGTTAATTTTATTGATTTTTTAACCCTTCCTATATTTAATAAATCTGTGGGCTTTGAGTATAAAGCCACTCAAAGTCTGTGGGCTATCAGAGTTGCTGAAGCTACATTAAAACACTTTTCTCAGCACACCACCAGCAACAATTTAATGGCTGCTATAAAGTTGACATGTGGGTATTAAAACACAAAGATTTAAATCTTTGGTAAAACATTGTAAAACCTTTATAGTAGGGAAGAATTATCCATACTCAAAGTTGTAAAACAAATTCTTTAGAGCTGTAGGTATACTTGTGTTCTAGGTGGTTTGATTAAAGAAAATAAATTAATATTGGGGAAAAACTTAAGTATGTAAAATAATTGCCAATCTAAGAAACAAGTGATCATAAGAATAAATTATTTATGAGGGGAAAAATATTATGTTGCCTATGTTAGGCATATACAAGAAATAAGTGAGTACTGATATATTATTCTATAGTTCTTTTTAGATTGAACAATGAGTGGCAATAGTCATAGGGGAAATATAAAAATGTCCCATTTTCCTATTAGAGCAGCTAGACATAACAAAACATGGGTACAAGTGCAACTTGCTGTAAAAGCATTGGACCCTTTCTTGACGTGTCAATTCCAACTCCTATAATAAAAGACCTGGATAAGTCAGGAACAGTACTCAATATACTTATCCATACTAATATTATAAATGCGAAAGTAACTCTGTCTGTTACTCTTTCACGCCAAAACTACTCAACGGATTTAACGGGGTTGTAAGGGGTTGAAAGGGCGGTAAAAAGTTACTTTTCCACGCGGACGAAGTCGCGGGCGGCCGCTAGTTCATCATAAAAATTAAGAATGAATAACTGAAATAGGTAGGTATTTGATAATCTATAAAAGATTGAAATTAAAGACATCTTAGGTAATAATAATTAAATGTATTGTAAATAATGATTATACATAATTTGCGACAGATTATCCTATGAAGTTGACCACTACGATGTGCAGCACTAGGTGGGCAAAGATGAAGTCTGCGAACCCACGCTCTGCACTCAGTCCTTGGAATTCACTTTTATTTTCCGGGTTCACTTGTAGTCTCAAGCATACTGAAAATCAAGCAATATCATGTTATCAGATCAGATACGAAAATTCTAAGGCACAATAATCTAGCAGTATCCGTCCATTGTTTATAAAATGAAGGTTCTTTAATTTATCAAGAGTTGATGTTAGGTTACAATTTACACATAAAAACGACTACTGATAACTACAAATTATAAATATTATACGAACCTGCAAGAACAAACGAGCTAACAGTAGAAATAAAGCCACTGAGGAATGAATTGAAGGGAAACGTGCCGACAAGGCAACAGTACACAAACTGTATGACGGCAGTCAAGAAAATGTATAATAAGTACGCATCAATGATCTTGAGCTTTTTGGGAGTCTTGGTGCTATATTCTTGATACAATTTGGGGATTACAGCCATTAGAGAAGTCATTTTCAGATTATTTTAGGCTTTTCGGCGTTTTATAAAATACACGTCAGCGTCACAGAATTGACAGAAATGACATTTGTTTTTTTTTTAGGTTTCAGACTAACAGTGGCATTACAACATCGAACAAACTATCTATACAGACAATGGATGGTTTTTTGGCTGTATAAGCATTGATAACTTGTGTCGGAATTTGGGTAACTAAAAAAAAGTGAAAATGTCAAAGTGACATTCGTTGAGTTTGCGTTTTCCGAAAATTCGCTTGTCATTATTCATTCTTTTGAAAGACTACAATTTTTAGTTTTGTTTAAAAAACAGAAGAAGCAAGATGCTAGGTGTAAGTGGAAACTTTCCCGAATATGCCATCCCTGGCGCTAAACAAGTTCGCTTCGAGCCATACGCCGACAACGGAGGCAGCATCGTTGCCATCGCCGGCGACGATTACGCGGTGATCGGGGCCGACACTCGCCTCAGCACAGGATTCTCTATCTACACGCGGGAACAGAAGAAGTTGTTCAGGCTGTCGGAGCGCACCGTGCTGGGCGCGACGGGGTGCTGGTGCGACACGCTGACGCTCACGCGGCTGCTGCAGGCGCGCATGCAGATGTACGAGCACGAGCACAACAAGTCCATGTCGACGCCCGCCGTCGCGCAGATGCTGTCCACGATGCTCTACTACAAGCGGTTCTTCCCTTACTACGTGTCCAACGTGCTAGCTGGTCTAGACGCAGACGGTAAAGGTTGCGTGTACAGCTACGATCCTATTGGCCACTGCGAGAGGTCCAACTACCGCGCCGGGGGCTCGGCGGGCGCGCAGTTGCAGCCGCTCCTCGACAACCAGATTGGGCTCAAGAACATGCAGAATGTAACTGAAGCTCCCCTGCCCAAGGAGAAGGCGCTAGCCCTGCTGAAGGATGTATTCATAAGTGCTGCTGAGAGAGACATCTACACTGGTGACTGTATCTACATTCTGGTCATTACGGCTAATGGTCTTCAAGAAGAGAAATTTGAGTTGCGTAAAGATTAATTTTGGAATACTAATTATAATAAATTTTATAAAATATACAACTGGTGTATTTTTATTGTTTCTTCTTCAGCACAATAGGTACTAGTATCCAGCTAAATAGAAAAATTAACAATGCTTTATGAATAAAAAAAATTATGTTTAACCAAATTAGTCAAATTATCTCATTACCAGGAAATATTTTTGAGTACACACAGAAAGGAGATTAATATTTTAGTGTGTGTTAAAATCCTTGCCTGTGTGCTATGTAGTCAATATAATGTAATAATTTTTTTCTAAGGCTAGCTAAGACTCATATATTTGGTACTTAGTGTATCGAAATGCCACGGGACATCTGGTGTGAATCCTTGTCTAATATCTAGTTTATAATGTGATGTATCTTAAATCAAACTCAAAAAGTAACAAATAACTGAATTTATTGTTAAAAATAATTACAAGGTAACTACAATAATATATAACTTATTACATTTGTTCATAATTATTTACATTTCAATAGTAGTAGGAATAATAACATTTCATACAATTTATTTATTGTACTTAGGCATAACAAATATATTCTGTGGAAAGATTTTCTCAAACATTTCTTTTACTACTTCTTGATTTGCACTATCACCTAGGACTGTTGCTTTTAATCTAGGAGGGGTGGTGTTGCCTGTGAGCAGGGGGTGAATGTTGTAGCACAACTCCACTCTGTCATTTGGTGGCACCGTCACTGATAGCTTCTTATACCCAGAGAACATGTAGAAATCTGTGCCTTCTACTGTGAGACTGAGCCTTATTGGAGTGCTCGACTTCCCTATCAAAGTGCACTTCAAAGGTACAGAGGTCTGTACTTCAACTACTTCTGGATAATTGACTTCAATTGCAATAGGGCACTCATCTATAGGCAGCCCCGATAGTGCCGTGCTGCTCATCACACAGTGGCCTTCAGGGTTATCTTTTCGTCGCCACTTGATATTGTACAGACCAACTCTTGTGGGAGTGTCTTTTGGCTTGTACTTTGCTTGAATACATACTGCATCTGAAGCTATATTCTTTTCTGCTACTTCTAGATTGCATATACATGATGGAGGTTTAGTACTATCAGAACTTCTAAAACAATCTACCATCTCAAGTTCTGTATCAAGAATCAACAAATCCCAAGGACTAAATATTTTAATCTGTGGCATAACAATGAAAGGGTCATCTACAAAGCATTTTGAAATGGGTTTGAAATTCATAGCAACAAAATTAGTTGTTACTTCAAAGGGCTTAATGACTGTTATTTTAGTAGTGAAATCTTTAACACACTCCAGTTTTGAAATTTCAGGAAGGTCAATGAAGTAAGATACTTTTATTTGAACAGTTGCGGTTGCTGTTCTGTTGGTTTTTAAATAAAAAGAAATGGAGTGCTGTGAAAATTTATCAATAGCTCTTGTGTTTATAACCAGGGGCTGGCTCTGAGACTCCCCTTCCACAAGACTTAGCTCAGTGACTGACTCAGGGTTTGGATTATCAGGGGAACTCAGTAAGGAGAGAGCAAACTTCACATCATACACAGGACTATCCTCATTGTTAGTGATTGTGAAGGTGGTGGGGAAACCACTCCCCCTGGAGTGCAGGACTAGAATTATTTACACTTATAGACAATTTACATTCTCTTGATGTTATTGAAGTCACTGTCAAAGGCACAATGCAATCAAATTCAAAGTCTGCTTTGGGACTCAGAATGAAATGTAACAACTCTGGATGAATGGCAGGCTCCAATGTCTTATTGTCGTCTATTTTAAAGTTCATGACAATTTTTCTCCTTTTCTCCGAGCCAAGCACAAATGAAACATTCTTGATGTGCAAGTCAGAGCCATTGTCATGGGGATTTGGTTTGAAGTGACACAAGAATCTTTTTACTTTTCCACCATCCAAATTTATAGTACTGCTTTGATTTTCAGTGATAGGAATCTCAATAGTTTCAGTGGTACTAGATATGGTGAGGTATGCTTTTACAGCTTCCAATACTGTTTCATAAGTTAGCCTTACATAAATCTCGACTTCAATGATTTCATCCATTCTGTATCTCTGCTGTTTAAATTTAGGTTTGACTTCCAAAAAGCTGGAGATATTGACCATGTCTACTGGTATCACAAACGGGTCTTTCTCGATGGCCACCTGCCATATCTCCAGTGCCTTGCTCTGAGAAGTGACCGGGACCTCGGGCTCAGGACCAGGTATGTTCATGTTAAGCACCGCCATGATATTTTTAAATATTCTGTTCTTATCTTTATTTGGCACTTGAATGTGTTTTGAAAGTGCCTCTACAGAGAGTTGGACATAATCCTGAATTTTTGCAGACAGATAGGCACTTTGTAACGCTCTATTCAAAACATGCGATGCCAGATACCACCACTTCTCTCTGCGGTAGTCCCAGAGCATGTGACTCAGCAAAGTCAATGCTTTTCCGTAGTCTGCAGAATAATAATACTCATTAGCCATCTCCACCACCAGCTGCTTCCTCATTCGAGGCGAATGGAATGTTTTGAACTGTGAGATAGCACAGCCCAGGAAGCTAATAATCATAGCAGAATGGTTGAAAATTCTCTCATTATACTGTAGGGCTAACACGGCTGCCTGCTCCTTCTGAGGGTCGTGAGGGTCGGCGCTGAGGCGGCCCGGCCGCCACGGCCTCTGCCCGTAATACTCTACAATACCCTCCAAAGGGTCTGGGGGTGAGGGATACTTTGTGGCCTCACTACAAACTGATCTCATTGCCTGTCTTCTTTTGACTGTAAACTGTGCAGCATGTTGATAGTAGAAGCCAGGGTGCTGAGACTGTATGCCTGGAAGACCAGCTCTAATTGCTTCATCAAACAATTCACCAAAAGAACTATACTGTCTGGCAATCCAGGCATAATGCTCAAAGAGAAGCTCTGTGGAGCCCACTCTGTTCTTGTACCTCTCAATATGGGACTTGAGCTGTGCTATGGCATCTCTTGGCAAGTTCAGGGCAAAGAGCAGCTTGCAGAGTTTGTAGTTAATATATCCAGCCACAGTCCTCACCTCATGCATGTTGGTGTCCACTGTTCTGGTCTCCAGCAAGTTGTTGTAGGCATGCATGTAGTGCTTGTGGGCTGTGCTCAGATCCTGCTTCAACTCATTAAGATACCCCAACTTGAATTGATGCCGCACAAACAAGTATTGATGTGTAGTTTTATTGAGGTGGTCCCTGTGTTGCTTAACATTCTTTGTTTCATGATGGTAGTAATTCTGAGCAATGTCATAGAATGCGTTCTCTAGTCGGATTATGTATCCCATCAGGTGGTCACTGTGGGGAAGCACAAATAAGGACTTTGACTGAATCTCACAAGCTGCGCAGAGGGCTTGCGCACGCTCGGCGCCGAGCATGTACTCCGAGGGCGGCGGGGACTGCCCGCTCTGGATGACGACCACGGCGACGCGGGTAGCATGCCCCTCCACCGCAGCACGAATACTTTGCACTTTGGAAGCACACTCAATAATCTTCTCATTCCACTGTGGATCATTCCATTCCATGTCATAGAACAGCACTACCACAGCTGGGATTAAAGAGATCCGTTTCTGAATCCAGTTTTTCTTGAGAATTCCCTTGGGTATATACCACTCGTAAGAATTTCTCTTGGGTTTCACGACGGGAAATTCGAACGTGTTGTTGAGCAGTTTGAAGCGCACTGCAGCGCGGTCCGGCCGCCTGTTGTTGGAGAATGCGTCCCATATTTCCTTGTGCACTGCGTTATTCACCGCGTCCAATCCCGAGAGCCCGATCAGCGCCAATGGCTTCAGAATTATCTCGGGCGGAAAATCTGTGTAGTCACTGGGCTGAGTCGCCATTCCTGCTGTGGCACTGGCGCTCTTTTACTTGCTATTATTTCATGTCACAATAAATGCAAATCACAAGGCATAAGAAATTATTTTCTTGATTTTTCAATTTCCAACACCCCCATCCTTCGTCAAAATCAAAATGTCATTTATTTGACAAATGACGTTCCGTTCTTCGTATTATGTAAGCACACATTTTGTAGAATACATGCTACCTTTTGACCTTTTTAAATTACTTGTATATTGGATTATTATAAATATTACAAAACTTAAAATGTCATGTAATGGGATGTTAGGAAAGATTGACAATTTTTACAGTTTCAATTTAAAAACATAATCAAGAGTAACGTATCTGCGTGTAAAGGATCGGTTTCTGTGTGCGTTGCGGATTTTGCAGATGTTATCGTTCTGAAATGTTCTGTAATCTAAAACAGACCATCCTTACCTAAAATTATTAATTTTTCTTGTAAGTATTTTATTTTACTAGAGAAGGTTTTCTTGAGAAGATGAGAATTGAAAATCTTTACATATTTCTCAATTTTTTATTCTATTTCTCAAATCAATTAAAAATATTTATAAAGTTGAAATGTTGAATTTTGTATTTGAAATTTTGAACGTTTAACACTTCTGTCAACGTCAGTCAAATTCATTCTTATGTCAACCTCACTCTCGTGGCTTGTATTTTGTTATTTTATTTTCATCTTTTACTTTACTACTTTTGTAGGGGTTTTATGTGAAATTTGAATGGGAAATCATAAAAGGTATAAATTATGACTTCCCAAGCCTTAGCCTCTTTGACGGCCACTTACACGGACTCTGAAGGCGAGGAAAGCATAGTCGACGAACAAACCCCTGAGAAAGATGAACCAAAAGCGTCTCATTCGGCACCTGTTAGTCCTAAAAAGGTCGAAGATGGGAACAAAACTTCTTCCGCACCGCCGTCACCCAAGCGGCGGCTGGTGTCGTACGTGGACGACACGGTAGTGTCGGATGAGGAGCCCATGTCTCCGAGTGCAGAGGACCAGGACGACATGCGGCGGCTGTCCATGGAGACAGACACAGATGAAGCCATCCCTCGCTCTGACCCCGACGACTCGCAAGACGGAGTCACGATACCTCCAGAACCCCAAGGGAAATGTCCTAAAGAGCTCCAAGAAACAATAGCTAAATTCTACAGTAGAATGCTCAATGAAGGTCTGGACATGAACAGAATCATTCAAGACAAGAAGAACTTTAGGAATCCAAGTATTTATGAAAAATTAATCCAGTTTTGTGACATAAATGAACTAGATACAAACTATCCCCCGGAAATATATGATCCACTTAAATGGGGTAAGGAATCATATTATGATGAGCTATCGCGCGTCCAGAAGTCCGAAATGGATAGAAGAGAAAAGGAAAAGAAAGATAAATTGGCTAAAATTGATTTCATAACTGGTGTAGCAAAAAAGCCTGAAAGTGATGATGAGAAAAAAAGGAAATCAAAGTGGGACCAGGCTGCGCCCAATGTAGGTTCTAATAAGCCCACTATTAAGCAGCCGGGGCTCGTACAGCAGCCTCTAACTAGTAATGTGACTGGCACCAAGAGCACAGTCATTTCTGCCTTTGGATCCCTCCCCAAGAAACCAAAGTTGTGACTTGAGGGTAGGGCTTATCGGAAAACTAAGCCTTGACATCAAAAGCTGCCTTGAACTGTTCAACACAGATTGTGGACTTGTTAGGAATATCTGTTTTCTAATTATTATAATTTAGATTCGCTAACAGTGAAATATTTGTATGATTGCATTGTTCTAAGTTACAATTTGACTGAAGAACTCACTGCCTTCAGTAATATTTGTATTGAAATTTCCCTTGTTTGATACACATTGTAAAATAATGATGGCAAATATTATTTTGTATATTTGTAAGGTATAATTTCTTATAATAAGTTTGAAAGTAAATATTATGAAATTACACTTGCATGTTGTTATTTTCCTGATACCTAATTAATTCATCAGTGGTAAATAATTTATAAAACTTAATTTACATTATTTACTAGTATGCTCACATTCTGTATGTATTCGACTTTTTAAGTTCTTACATACTTTGCTTACATGCAACAATATTCAAAAGAAAAGCTTCCAGTTTTTCAGAAAATAGTAGTGTAGTAAATAAAGTCGAGTTGCTAACAAAAGCATTATTTTTATCGGTAAACATGTTATCGATAACACTAATAACTTTGATCTGCAAATCATTCTAAATTTTGTAGTTTTCGATGTGTTTAGATCGTATTACAAATTGTAAAACCATTTAATATGGTAGAACGTCATTTAACAAAGTTTAACGCCGAAGTTTATTCAGATATTTAATCGATTATAAATCAGTTATTTGGTTACCATAGACAATTTGCATTTCGACAACAATTTTTACCGGTAAAAATCATCACAGCACTGGTTGCGGGACGCGGGGGGGTGTGTTCCTATAAAAACACAAACAAATCTTTGTTTGTCGTTTGTCGATATTCCAATTTCGGTTTGTTGTGGTCATCTGTCACCTGTCTTTGTCTTATTTGTGTGTGCGTGTGTTTTGATAATTATATTTTCGCGCAATGGCCGAAGCTTCTGAGAGCGATCCCGTGCCTTCATCGAGCGAGGGCACGGTCGCGTGCGAGCCTAAAGGCGATGAAGAGCCATTGGCTAAGAAGCGCAAGATCGCTGACAAAGATACGACGGAAAAACTCGAGCACAGGCTCGGGGGCATCCTTTGCTGCGCAGTCTGCCTCGACCTGCCGCAGGCTGCCGTCTACCAGGTATTCTAAAACAGCTGATCGCGACCTCCGCGCATCAGCTGTTTTAACTAATTTCACCCAATTACGTAACAAGCCAAGTTCTACGAGTTAGAGCGCAGCTTGCGAAACCCTACAGGGTCGTGCCGACGCCCACACGACACTGTTGACACCATTTTGTGGTTTTCAGTTAAATTTCAGTGGCGTCAAACGATTGTTGTTATTTGTATTTAGATTTTGATTTATTGTTGAATTGGGCAAGCAATATGTTCTAAGCCCTTTGTTAGGACTGTATAATACCAACTGTGTTCACAAACAATGTATATGGATGGTATAATGCGCCTAGTGATCTATTTCTGTTTACTGTGTATGGAATCATGTGTATTGTCAACATTGGACCAAATTGTATTTATGACCTGTGATATTGTATAGTTTGTAGGATAGTTATATGGACTTTTAGTACGTAAACATAGAATGTATTAACTCTTGTAACATTTCAAGATTAATAAAGAAATGTTTCAGAGATGTAGTTCTTTCTTTCAGAATTCCCCTCGAAATTCCCTTTCCTTAACAATGAACAAAGAAACTCAAACAAAATTTTGCAATTTAAATATTATTCAGGCAACATACTTACATATTTTTTTTCTGACTTAAATATTAGGTATTGTTTTAAATTTGACTATTTCCTGGTGTCACACATTCACTAAACATTTCATATTTTAAACAAGAAATCACTGTAGCATTTCAACTTTATGTTTTGTCTAGAAATTGAACATTGAAATTGAAAAAAATAAAAGCAATATCATTTAAATAAAGGATTCAAATTATTACTCATGCACATTTTTCATTACTTAATAACTATATGAATACCATTAATTTTTTTTTCTGTTCCAGCATATTTATGTAGTTTGTTTACAGGAGAAACATGCGAGGGGCAGAGGTAGACCTAGTAGCGCACAGTATTCTTAATTTGCTTTATAGGCAGACAGACAAACTGACAACTTCATAGTTAAGTCCATATTAAAATTTAATTACTTAGAATTTTCCTTTAATAATTTACATTTTCAATTGTATTGGTTTAAAAATATTCAGATTTGATAACAGTTGTAACTGTAGGTATTGCAAAGTTAATATATCCTCCCATATAGCTTTTTACAACACATGAAGACCTCAAAAGAAGAATGCATGGACAAAAAAACCATAGCACCCTCTGAACTCCATTTCCAATTTCAGTGTAGCAATGGGCACCTAATGTGTGCCCCATGCTTCACTCACCTGCTGGCCGATGCCCGCCTGCGCGATGAAGCCTCCACCTGCCCCAACTGCCGAGTGGAGATCTCCAAGACCTCAGCCGTCCAGGAACCTTGCTGTTGAGAAGACGGTGTCGGAGCTGCCTTCGGAGTGCAAGTACTGCACTCAGGTGTTCCCGCGCCACTCGCTGCAGCATCATGAGGAGAAGACTTGTGAGGATAGGTTAGTCATCCATCATTCATATGCAGCAGGCCTCTAGTAAGGCATTCGTTTTTAAAAGACGGCAGTGCACTTGTAACTCCACTGGTGTAGCAGGTTTTTATGAGCGGTGGGAATCGCTTACCATCAGGTGATTTGGAAACCAATCAAAAAATAAAACCAAACCAGTCTGCTACCCTTCCATTGGTGTCTTCTGGCATATTTTACAGGTTGCTTATCATACACTGGTTGGATGGCCACTAACGCCGATTTAAATATTTAATTACCGATGGACAGGACATCGGCAGCAGTGAACATTTACCATCACATGTGCTTGTTTGTTCTTAATACTTAAAATACCGGCCAAGTTGCTGGTGTCTATGGGCGACGGAAGTCGCTTACCATCAGCTTATGATCCGTTTGCTCCTCTGTCACCTCATCATGAGCAACCCACACTCGTCCACTGCTGGACATAGGTCTCCCCTAATGCACGCCACTGCTCCCGATTTTCGGCCACTCTCATCCAGCCCACACCAGCCAGCCTTCGAATGTCATCATCCCATCTCGTCGCAGGGCGTCCAACACTACGCTTACCGAGTCCTATCACATAAAAAACAAACGTTCATCATTCTCAGCGCTGTTTCTCCCTCAGGATATTCAAGTTCGCCCAAATCGTAGTAGAGGGTCCGCCCCGGCGCCGAGTCGTGGAAAGTTTGGTTCGCATAGTGTGCGGCATGTACGCGCTGCTGGCGGGGGCGCTGCGGCGCGCGTACCTCGTGTCCGAGGCGCCGGCGCGCCGGAGGTTCCGCAGGTGCGACCTAACACCTACTAACACGCTATGCGGACCAAACTTACCACTAAAATAGGGACGGGTTATCATCATCTTCCTAACGTTTTGCCCCGGTTGCGTCCCACGCCTTTGTTTCGGACCTTTGTTGGGTGCGGTCTCTATGACGCTCCATTGCCCGCTGAGCCTTTGGTACCTAAATTAGTTGATTCTGAGATAGGTTATGCGCACGCTTGTTTTAACAGTGCACTAAGTCGGCTTACAGCGAAGCAAGAACTAGAAAAAATCATCGACTTTGATAGCTAAGCCAGTCTGAGATTGGTGGATTTGACCTTACCTGAAGAAACATCGGAGAAAATTTAAAGTGCAAAAGTGAATAATAACTTATTTTTATGTGATAGATAGCAGAAGGTATATCTACACCTAATGGTAGACAATGAGGGCTACCGCGTGTGGAGAATCCGTTAGATGGCGTACGTGTAGACTGAGGTCCAACATTGGTCGTTTAAAATGTGGGAACTCAGTTACAAGTACGCCATCCAACGGATTTTCCACACGCGGTAGCGTTTCCTCAATAACAGGTTCATCACGATGTTTTTCTGTCACGTCGAACTAAATGGCAGAGTACTCGTAAGCAAATTTATATGAAAAATCTATCGGTTAATGGTTGGATCCGAACATCGACCGCGTGGAAGGCACGTTTTTATCCTCAGAGCTAGCATCGCTGTCATTCAATGTGTGGGGGGCTAAGATGTATTTTTTTATGTGATAGGTAGCAGACGAGCAGGCGGATCACCTGATGGTAAGCAATTGCCGCCGCTCATGGACACCTTGCAACACAGTGGAGTTACAAGTGCGCTGCCAACCTTTTATCCCCTTCCCCCCCGGGTGGGCTCCGGTACCCTCACTCACTCGGCGAAAACACAGCACAGGGGTCTGCCTTCACGCCGGTTTTCTGTGAGGCAGTGGTATCACTCCGGTCGAGCCGGAATGATGATGGGATGATGTAAAAAATCCATCGGTTCATGCTCGGATCCGAACATCGACCGCGTGGAAGGCACGTTTTTATCCTCGGAGCTACCATCGCTGTTCATTCATATGTGTGGGGGGTTAAGATTGTAACATTGGCGGCAGGCTGACGGGCTGCCGCTACGAGGTGATCGGCTGCCTGTGGCGCGGGCCGGCGCACGAGGCGCGCGCGCACGAGGCGGCGTGCGCGCACCCGCGCAAGTCCGCGGCGGACGTGGTGGACACGCTCGCCGCGCGCGACCAGCGCGTGCGCGACGCCAACGCCGTCTACAACCAGGTGCTGGACCTGCTGTCCTACGAGAAGATCACATTCAATGGTATGTATTTCATGCCACTCGTTTGATCCATCACCTTGCCACACAATAGGTCCGTGGTCGTCAAACTGCGGCCCGCGGTAAAGTAGATTCCTTTAATTCATAGTCAACTACACAACCGTACTTCACATATAATGCGGCCCGGACCTTAGTGCTCACATTGTTATGTGTGGCTCTTGAGCAGTAAAGTGTGACGACCGCTGCAATAGGTTATAGGTCCTGTCCCTACTTTTATTGAATGGAAATCTCTGTACACATGTTCATGGGCGTAGCTATGAGTTTCCGTTTCGAGGGGGGAGGGAGACCATTCTTGCCGCTTAATTTCGCCATAGTTCTACATAACAACAGTTCCCCATCATTAAGATGGTTAGCAGTCTTCAACTGTGCCTTTCCATCGTTATCGCTTACCATCATCCGTCTGCCCTCTATGACATAAAAATGCTTGGGTTCATGTACTCATGTTGTCTACGAGGAGGGGACCCCATTCGTAGACAACATGATATGAGATCATGAATAAGCGTATGCCTCTTCTAGCTGATTCTTTGTTGATCGAAGAAAGCTTTGCTCAAATGAAACTCTGTAACTTATTACTATTTGAAAAGAGTAACTACTGAGTTTCTTGCTGGTGTCTTCTCAGTAGAAATCGACGTTCCGAACCAGTGGTAGATTATATTATTATGTTTTGACATTCATAAGTGTTCTGTATGGACCTAACTTGAATAAAGATTTTTTCTATTTCTATTTCTAAAGTGTGACGTCACAAGTCAAGGTTTTTGGCATGCCCACAACGATAGTTTGAATGCGCGGTAATCTTCGGGATTTTGGCGAAAAAGAAAGGAGGCCGATACTCAGTAGTGGGTGCAAGGTACATACTTCCGGGCTGATGATGATGAATCTTTGCGCAGACCTGCAGCTGAAGCCGTACCGCACGGAGGAGTACGTGCACAAGCTGTACTACGAGACGTCGCGCTTCTCCGCGTTCGGCCACCAGTGGGTGGTGAAGGCCTTCGTCAACAAGAACCAGCGGGACCCCACGCAGAGCTCCGACCGCGAGATCACTTACCAGGTATGGAAGAGTTTGGATTTGCAAAGTTTCTGGACATTTTTTTATGTGACAGGTGGCAGACGAGCAGACGGATCACCTGATGGTAAGCGTTGGCCGCCGCCCATAGTTATGGGATGGGAACTGGGGAGCGTTGAGCAATAGACAAAGACATTTTGACATACAACTCTAACCGAATGGACCATTTTGAACGTTAGGTTCATGCTATTGGATTTAAATAAGATTTAACCAGCGGGACCCCACGCAGAGCTCCGACCGCGAGATCACTTACCAGGTATGGAAGAGTTTGAAATCTAGTTTCAAACTAGGGCAACCCCTGTGCTATGAATACTAGGTGACGATAATTAACTGGGGGCGTCAACCCAGAACACCCAGACCCAAGACAACTTAGAAAATGTAGTTTCCTAAATTGACTTGACCGGGAATCGAACCCGGGACCGGGCGAAGACTACGCTATATAGGCCACGTTTGGACTTGCAAAGTTTCTGGATATATGTGTCACTGTAGAATAGTTTGAACCGTAAGTTGCTCCACCTCCGGAAAACAAAATAAATGAAATAATAAATACATTGGGATTGGGACATCTTTACATACATTGCCCTGGTCCCAAACTAAGATTTTTCCCTTATGATAGAAAATTGTTAATGAACTGGTAGAAACATCTTTGGTTTAAAAATATTATTAATTACGTTGACCCCAGATAACCCAGCAAAAGAGCAGAAGGTCGATGTAAGTGGTTGGTATTTCGCATTCGAGCTACAGTCCCACGATCTAGTTTAATTAAGTATTGAATTATTATTTTTACGGACAAACTTAGATTGCCAGGTGTCCTACGTTTCGATCGTGATATTTAGATGTAATACTCCACTCGATATCGGTCACATTTTTAAGCCATTGATTTTTTACATGAGTTATTTATTAGGTAATTTTAGTTCGATATCGCTTCGGATTCATAAAAATCTCGAAAGATTAACCCTTTATGGGGCTCTGTCGATATGTTAAATATCATATTTTGAACCTTTTGTTTTGGAGATAAGGTCCAAAACCAATGAAACTAAAGAAAAAATGAGTGAGTGAGAATCGGTTTCGGGTTCAGGTGATCCTGAAGAGCAAGACGCTGTGCCCGGTGTCGCTGCAGTGGGTGTGGCTGCGCGGGCCCTACGGCGAGGCCGCGCTCCGGCTGCGGGCCCACGCGCACGCCTTCAGCGACGACCACCCCGACGCGCCCGCCATGCCGCTGCCGCTCGCCGACCACGCCGACACCAACCGCCTGCTCTCCAACAAGGCGATACACTTCAGGTACCCACCCTCAGCGACGACCACCCCGACGCGCCCGCCATGCCGCTGCCGCTCGCCGACCACGCCGACACCAACCGCCTGCTCTCCAACAAGGCGATACACTTCAGGTACCCACCCTCAGCGACGACCACCCCGACGCGCCCGCCATGCCGCTGCCGCTCGCCGACCACGCCGACACCAACCGCCTGCTCTCCAACAAGGCGATACACTTCAGGTACCCACCCTCAGCGACGACCACCCCGACGCGCCCGCCATGCCGCTGCCGCTCGCCGACCACGCCGACACCAACCGCCTGCTCTCCAACAAGGCGATACACTTCAGGTACCCACCCTCAGCGACGACCACCCCGACGCGCCCGCCATGCCGCTGCCGCTCGCCGACCACGCCGACACCAACCGCCTGCTCTCCAACAAGGCGATACACTTCAGGTACCCACCCTCAGCGACGACCACCCCGACGCGCCCGCCATGCCGCTGCCGCTCGCCGACCACGCCGACACCAACCGCCTGCTCTCCAACAAGGCGATACACTTCAGGTACCCACCCTCAGCGACGACCACCCCGACGCGCCCGCCATGCCGCTGCCGCTCGCCGACCACGCCGACACCAACCGCCTGCTCTCCAACAAGGCGATACACTTCAGGTACCCATATGTTATCAATTAACATCTCACACATTTCACTGACTTTTGTAGTTTCGTACTAAATAGCTTAAGTTACAAATATCAGACAACAGACGAAACAAATATAAACACCAAGACACTGAACAAACACAAATGTTTATGGAGGGTGGGGATCGAACCCACGACTTTTGTCGTATGAGGTCATTTTCAAATGCGCCATATTCTGGCCAGTCACATTGGACCATATCTGTCAGTTTACCAGTTACTTCCTCTGAAAAGAAGGACAATACAAAGTAGAATCGTATCAAACTTGATGTTGCTTTGAGTGGGGCGGGGGCAGCTCTTCTTCTCATATTTGATGTTTTACTAATATTTCCAATTGATCTCGTTGCAGGCTAATAATGTTCCTGGCCTCGAAGTGATCGCCGCGCGCAGTTCCCTCCCTACCAAAGACCCCTCGACCCTGCAGCCCTCCCCTCACCCCCTAGGGTAAACTTACAGTAATAAAGTCTTATCTTTCTGATTAATTCTACCAATACAGAGTGTAAGTAACCCATAGAAATTCGTAATTTATCGTTTATAAATGACGAATTTCTATTGCTCGTGTACACCCAGCTCGTGTTTCTCAACCTAGCTTGGTGGAGCCCTAACAGCTGTATTTATAACTTTAGTCTTTTGTCTTCGGTGTTGGTAGAATTTTTTCTCAGTCAGATAAGCATTAGAATCAAAGTAGGTATGTGTGCTCCCTATGATATTAAACATTTTGTTACGCCCTAGGCTCGTTTGGAATTCGGAATCCCTTTTAAACGACACCCTTACAATTTTTTTGATTAAGAAGTGTTCACACAACCTACTAAAAATGAGGGCTGTTAATTTTATTCTATGACAATTTTCGTAAGTCTATACATTCCTATCCCTAAAATTGACATTAAAACTTTCATTTTATCTATTATACTAACATTGCTTTAGAGTAATTTCACTAACCATATTTATTTTATATTTATATTGTTTTAAAACGTTTTTATGGAGTACACTTCGGCAGGCAGCTTGTACATTACCAACTTATATTATTTTATTATCTCTGTTATAAACCCAATAGAGGCCATAAAATTAATTAATAAAAATTAAAAAATATTACTTGAGTGCTTTCTACGTCAACAAAAATTTTCGAAATTAGTTACATACCTATTACCTTAAATTCTAGTTAATTAGCCCCCTAAATATCCAAAACATTGCAAATTCATAGTAAAATATAATTTGACACTATACATTTCATTATTAAAAAGTTGTTAGAGTTTGAGGATGGTAATGATACGAAATGAAGGCTGATTTCCAATGCTGAAAGGCTCAAAAGCTTAAATTATTAATTTTAAATGTAAATTTTTGATACAAAATTATTGAGCCGAAAAACTGAATTTAGTTTTTATATTACAAACAGAAGTACGACAGACCTATTCTCCGAGTTCGTAATTAAAAGCTTATCAACAAGTAATTTTATCTGTAGAGACTTTCGTGAAATATCTCACCATTCAAAAATAATTATTTGGAGATTATATTACTTACTACGATGGCTCAGTGATCCAGATTATATTGAGTACAAATTTTATATTTATCCAGATTATTGTTATATTAGTGAGTAACTTGGTTGAGGCTATCTAAATTAGTTATTGGCAAATGTTGTAAGCTCTCTTTGGAGCGGTTAACATGATTCGTGTGAGGAATGTTTAAGGCCGAGCTTGTGTCAAAAGATGCGATTCTTGCAAATTAGAAAGTGATAGCTTTTATACATGTTTTGACATTAGTCCGATATAATTTTAATTATGTTTGTGATTTTTTGATTGCTTGACTTTGAATTTTAATTTTAATATGACATTGAAAAAAAAATATTGCAAAATCTAACTGTAACTTATTATTATCATAATAATAATGATAACATTTTCTTACATTATGAAAATTTTGATAAAGATTCTAAAAGATCACTTCCCTCCCTCAAAGATAACTGTAAGGTAAGCTTAAATGTATGTTAGTAAGTTTGAAAGATTCTAAAAGATCACTTCCCTCCCTCAAAGATAACTGTAAGGTAAGCTTAAATGTATGTTAGTAAGTTTGTGTGCGTTTGTCTAACGTAGTGTATGACGTGTGACTCGAATCGATGTATGTTAACGTACGCGCGCCATCACCCTGTATCGTGTACACTTATTATATTCATTAGCTAATTTTTTTCTACATTTGTTAGCTTTTATTTTGGGACTTGAAAATAAAGTCAAAAGTCTATTTTTGTGTATTATTTTAGTTGATTAAGTACCAAATACCTCCCCCATAGCCTTCATCATCATCACAAAATAAAAAGGATGAATTAATTCAATATAATTTATTCTAGTACGGCTTATATCTTTTTACATGTTGTTTCTTCAGCATATGAGATAGCTTTTTGGAGACTACGCCGTTGTCGGGGCTAGCTGTCCGGCTCCAAAACGCTGATGACGCCCGCCTCTCCAGTCGTCACTAGGATGTCTCTCTATAAAACAGAGACCAATATTTTAGTTCACATTTAATACACTTAACGCTTGGGGTACAGGGTTCGATTTCCGAGTTGGTAAAAAAATTTACCAGACTTCTAATATTGAAAATTAAGAATGTATTTGTGTCTGACGTGATAAATAATAATAATATATATGTCGTACATTTTTGGCTGATCGCCGAGATAGGTTACCATAGCGAAATTCAGGTTAGGAGGACTTTACAATTAAACCTGCGACGTGTAAGAGGCATAATCTAAGGCTGCGTTTCCACTGCAGCAGAGTGGAGTGAAATCCACTAATAGAAATGCATAAAAACTCAGCTTCGCGATGAGCAAACTTCTTCTATTGGTGGATTTCTCGTGCTCCGCTTCAGTAGGAACACAGCCTTACGCCATAAAGAGGCAAGAGGATACCTATAGGATTCAATCAAACGGGTACTCGTAAAGTTCACTTCAAAGTGCTTTGAACAGAGCATATTTAGTAACTTACATCTTTTTCATACCAGCAGCACCGGACAGTTTGCGTGTTCTGTGTGAAATTCGTACAAGGCTGAAGTTTCTTTTCAGTAATTGCAACAGACCTGAGAACTTCTCTGAAATAATAAATAAATATGTTTATTACATGGACACGGAAAGCGCATGCCTACATTGTTAGTGGGAATGTTACAGATATGACATGTCAGATCCAGTTTTAATTATGGATGTAAAGTTGTTTAGGATTATGAAGAGTTTTTGTTCAACCTTACCCATTGCCTTCATGCGATCCAGCTAGCAAGACAGGTGTGTCGTCCACAGACATGTATGTGTCTACAAGGTAGCAATCGTCTTCTTTACTTCTCTGAAAACATGTAAATAAAATTGTATGCCTATCAAATATTTTAAGTAGGGTCGACAGACTATGGTCACAAGTGTTTTCTTCCCATGCAATACCTAGTTATATAAAATTACCTTTATACTTCTACAAATCTTATCTCTATTGTAACTCTTGATTAAGTCTCCTGTTTCGGCATTCCATAGCTGAAGGTCGTTTGATTGTGTGATACATGAAATCTTCGCCTCGTCCAGCCAAGTTAATTTCTCCACCGAGTTCTCTATATTCAACGAATATGTTAACGCATCATCTTCTGTCTGCTCCATAACATTGTAAACGTTTAGCAGTCCATCTAGAGAGCCTGTTGCTAGTATTTCTGTCTTCTCTTTGTGGAATTTCACCTGGAGGATTTGAATAATAATAAATTAAGAATAGGTATAAAACTCATAGAGAAACAGTATAATAGCTTATAAAAGTAGCTACCAAACTTGCGCATTGTGACTATTATACCTCTATGCTTTTTAAGTGACTTAGTTGACTAAAATAATATCACTGTTGCTTTGCACAAAAGGAATTATTCAGAAGCTTTTGAGATTTTAAGTTAAAACAGATTAACACCAAAACCACAACAACATTTGGCCCACATTCACAAGGAAACTATCAGGAACACTTCACTAAAGTTAAAGCACCAAGTGTGGATATAGATTCAATCAAAATGTATTTAAATCACCTGAGTTATGTCATCAGTATGTGAATCCCAGTACCCTCCCAGGGGTTTGGTGACCCTCTGGTCCCAGAACACAAGGTAAGCGTCACTCTCCACCAGCTGACTTCCAGCACACAGTACCCGGCCATTGCAAGATACATCCATACACTCATATGGTTTTATCATATCTGCATCCTCATCTGAAATTGTTAAATATCATTACTAGCCCACATACACCTACTGCTGAGTCCTATTCTTTTACTACACCACTCGCTATGTTCCCTTGTATAATATTGTCAAACCAACAGTCCATAAATACATTTTTTATAATTTCAAATAACAACAAATGTGACAAATTATATGCATATTGATTGAAACTACATATTAATAACATCTTTATTTGTAAAAATGTACCATTATATTTTATGAAGTAATCACTTGACTAAAATTAAACAGAAAATTCTTTATGTAATTTATGTTACAAACAGGTTTTGGTGTACAATTGGATGTTAATTTCTCAAACTTAATGGTTGTTGACACACAACTGTACCTTTCAGTCTATACCTTTATATTCTTGAACACAGCTCCCTTTATCTCGCAAGTCCCATAGCTTGATAAGCCCATCAAGTCCCGAGGAGTAAACTAGATGTTCATCTTTGGGGCTAAATACTACTTCGGTCAGGGTTTTGTCGTGTCCACTCAGCCTGCATGTAAGTGAAAGTGTGCTCCGGTTCAAATCATACACTTCTATACTATTTGTATTTGATAAACCGACTGCTAGTTTTAGAGATCTGAAATGAAAATTAAATTGGGTATAATATTTGGTTTGAAAAACAGTCACGATAGAAGGGTTGCATCTGAGTAGCGGTTGTGTAGGACTACACACAAATCTTTGATAATGAACATTATAATAATTTAATGCTGAATCTGTGAAAGTGACCAGAAATTTGTCAAACTGAGTAAAATTTAAGCTACGCTACCTGCGGTCAAAAACACATACTTTGTGGCTCATTGGAGTGATAAAGAAGTTGTTTTATTTTTATTATCATAATTTTGATAGGTTATCTCCAGCAAACTCTACAAAAATAACCTCAAACTTAAAATGAGTAATTATATGCCACATGTAGTATTCTTAACAGGGCACATACTTTAAAGTACTTAGCAACTTACTTTGTCCCATGTAGTTTGTTTACGTACGACTTTTTAGCGTGCACTGAAGTTTCACACAACAAGTTGTAACTTTTATTGAAAAGTTCTTCCAGAACTTCAGGTTCTACCGTATCCTTATCAACTTCCTCGTTGTCTATTATATCTGCCATATTAAACTATAAGTAAACAAATTCTTGTTTTAAAGCTATCTTTTCACAAATATAAAGAAAACACTGGAATTTTGAAAGTGGCTGGAAACAACACGTGCGATTTGACTATTTCACCGACCAAATATTATGACAGCGGACGTCATTGAAAGTCAGACTACAGACTATAAAAAATATATTAATGCCGCGGCTAAAAACACGTCTTTTTCTCTGAAGTATGGGTTTTTGTAAATGGTACAACCCTATGCCGGATATGGAAACCTTTTTCATTTTTAGGCGGCAAATTAAACAATGGAGGGAGACCGGAGCCGGATATAGAAAAGAAAAAACACAGCTAGCTTTTTAAAATATATAATTTGCATCGAAAGAATAAGTACACATAGTAATGCTTAGATATTATTATAATGTAAAGTTTTATTTTATAAGATAAATTCTATAAACACATCAATATAACCACAAGCACAGAGGATAATATAAGTAGGTACCTAATACAATTACCTACCAACATTGAGCCTACCAAAACCGATTTTTTTTTCAGGTTATGGTTTTTTTTTATGTGATAGGTTGGCAGACGAGCAGGCGGATCACCTGATCATCACGGTATTCACGGCTGGGTATCGCTAGTGCTGGCGGTATGTCCGGCGGTGCGCGGCGCGGTACCGCGGGCCGACGCGCTCGATGTCGCCGGCCGCGAGCCGCGCCGCCACCGCGCGCAGCGGCAGCGGCAGCCCCTCCGGCGCCCGCGACGAGAACGCCCAGCGCACGTAGCGGTCCATGCGGATGTGGTCTGGACAATAATTAATAATAATGCCCATTTGTCTGGCTTCATTGGTCTGGCTTCATAATTAAATTAAAGGTTCATAATTATAGTCTCTCCTTATTGCCAGTTTCATCAATCCACCAACACCCCATCCCAATTATAGCCCAGTTAATTACATTTCAATGGAAGTCAAGTCATTATACCATTCTTCCACTGAACTGTAAATTAAAAATACTGAACACTGAAGTGTAATTTAAAAATGAAAATAAGTAAACTGGGTAGGTATACAGCGATATTCACTGGCTGTGAATATCGTTGTATATGTACCTACCTACCTACCCAGTTTCACAACACTTTAGATTAATTTGTCTACTTAGGAACCTTCAAGAGAATAGCGTAGCGTATTCCTTCATAATAGGCCGGCAACGTATCAGCGGCTTCTCTGATCTCGCAGATATTCATGGGCAGCGGTAATTACTTACCAGCAGCTGACTTAAATTGCTAGCGAGTTTGCCGTCTTTAGTATAAAAAAACCAGAGAAAACGAGTTTCGTCAGTGCCCTCGAACCTCACCAACGAACTATCCTGAGCTACTGACCGATGGCAGGATCCACGATAGCGATGGCGCGCTTGAGCTGCTCCGAGGACACGGTCTTGTTGGCGGAGTGCTTGCCGCCCAGCTCGGCGACCACCTCGCGGATGTACTTGTCCTGAGCCAACTGTCCTCTGGCGGTACAGCTCGCGAGCCAGCTCCACTCGGTCGAAACCTTCCTCGTTCTTAGGGCAGAAAATTGAATAGTCAGCATGCAAAATTATCAGTACCTAGTGAATGTGCTACCGGACGGCTCTGTAAATCCTTCCGGGAAATATGAAGATGTGGTTCCAGAATAGGTATTTTTTTTGAACTGGCCTGATTGGTAAGGTCCCAATCAGGCAGAGAAAAAGCATTGCTGATATTTTATAGTTGTTAAAAAAACAGCTTAGAAAGCTAGAAACATAATGTTTAAGAGTGTAAATTCCTTGCACCCCGTAACCGGAGGGATAGACTAAGGACAACAAAAATAGAATTGGGTAGGACGAAAACTTAGAAGACTAGCTCAAAAAGTAACGTTGTTATGTAGTCTACCTAGTGATGCCTCACCTCTTGGAATAGTTTGTCCAAATTGACCTCGTTGGTGCTGATCTTGAGTTTGAGCTGCTTCCGCACCACGTCCATCAGGTTTTTGATGTCCACTTCGCTCTTCAGTGGAAACACTGTCTTAGTTATTTTCTCAAATTCTTCCAGGGTTATCGTCTGAAGATTGTAAAACCAGTTAACTATTAGGTTCTCATCATTATTGTGGGCTGCACATTGTTTAATGTTGCGTGCTTCGACAAGACTTGAATGTCAAAGGTTTAACACAAGTGGTCAGATAATAGGAGGCAGAGAATAGTAGGTAACCATACCGATTCATCAGTAATGGAGAAGAAATGTCAAAAAGATGGTGACAGACAAGAATCCAGGACTCTGTTGCAGTGTCTTCATATTAATCTTTATCATCGGCAAATTTTAAATCGAAAGTTTTGTTTCTGTTACCCCCTTAACTGTTAAATGTGGCTGGGAAGCAGTGGATGATGTGCAGATGACAGAAATTACTGGCAAAATGAAGAAGAGGCTTACATTCAGCAGTGGTTGAGACGATGATGGTGTTTTTCCATTCTTACATGAGTAATCGTGTACTATCAGCAAAGTTCCCGGTTGACGACTGCCAATGCATTAAGGTCGAAAAGTGGTCAACGGGGAACTTTGCTGATAGTACATTGTTTACCTCTTTATCCTTGCTCTGCCTGTAGACCTGGTCCTTCAGCGCCTGCCACTGCCGCCGGTGCCCCCAGTAGATGTCCTCGCTCAGGTGCCCGTGGAGCACCCCCCAGAACAGCTTCACCTGGGGTTCGTCCAGCATCTGTTCCGCGCCGGCGCACAGGTTGTACGCCCACTCTGCGCGGACTGATGGCTGTTGGTAGCTGAGCCAACAAAATATAACGACTGTCTATCTCTCCCGATTTAACAGTATCAATTTTTTTAAATATTTTTTTATAGTATAGGAAGGCAAACGAGCATACGGGTCACCTGATGGTAAGTGAACACCGCCGCCCATGGACATCAGCTACACCAGAAGGGGTGCGGATGCGCTGCCGGCCTTTCAGGTACCTATAGGCTCGTTTCTTGAAGATTTGGATTATATTTAGGACAATCAAGATGACCACATTCCGCCTGATGGTATGCGGCCGTGAGATCCAAAATGAGGCTGACAGGCACAAAAGAACAAACGAATTACATATTGAGTCTGTCATCCTCAAACTGAAGGCCTGCTGAGATGCCGTTTCACGCCCCGCCTAAAACCCAGGATTGTAAGAAGGAGGAAACACATGATCCTACTTTGGTTATAAAAGATTCTCACCGATCTTCAAAGTACTTGGTGACGTAGTCCTGCATGGACAGCTCCTGTCCCTGCTCCAGCTTGCCCAGCCAGATGTCGTTGATGATGACGCTGATCTCGCGCCGCGAGAGCCGCAGGTTGCGCACCTTGCCTTCGTACCGCAAGTACGGAGGGATTACTGGATCCATCCCCTGGAATGTAGGTACCTACTTGAAGTCTTTTTCATCATTTATTTATTTATATAAGTAGGACACTTCCTTAATCGTCATCTCAGCGTAGCATTCTTGAAGCGTCGAAAGTTTGAAAGTTGTTGTGACTCCACTGGTGTTGTGGGCGTCTATGCATGGGCTTTGGCAATCGCTTTGGATGATCCGTCAACTCTTCTAAAAGAGAGCTACTTATTAAGAAAGAAACTACCATAAGCGACACTATTTTTTTTTGATAAGGGTACCTATGTAGGAGTGTGCAAGACTTACAAGTCCATCAAAGTGTTCCAGTTGCTCGCTCTCTGCTGCAGGTCCCAGCTCCTTCAGAAGCACGCGCAGGGTGTCCCGTGACGATAGGTTGCTGGCTAGTTGCCACCATCTGATGGTGGAGAAATTTTAATAATTTTTATCTTATCACATTATAATCATATTTTGTTGAAGATCCCAAGTCAAAGTCAGTCTGAAGCCCGTTATAAATTTTTCGCATGTGATCTTCAGGTACAATTTATTTTAGAGCTCGTGGCCTCTTCGACCGGGGGCCCTGTTGGGTCGGGGCGCCTGGCATTTTCCCAGCCTATGGAGCCGGACAGCCAAAAGGCGTACGCTTTGGTCTATCAAGCCATTAGTCGTTAGATGCCCAGTTCAAATCTGGGGTTTTCTTTTCCAGCCTAAGTAGCTAGCTCTGACTAGAAGGCAAGTCAGAGCCTTACCTGTCGCGTCCGCCGCCGATAAAGTCCGCACACAGCTCCCACTGCGGGCGCGGCGTGCCAGCTCGCTCCAGCTCACTGCAGCGCTCTTTCACCTCCAACAGTTCCTCCTCTACATTTTTCTTTTGGGCTGTATCAGTTTTAGAAAAAAAACCTATTAAGTAACATAAAAACCTACTTATTTGTTTCATAAGTCAGAACGCAAATGAGTAAGAGGGTCACCTGATGGTAAGTGATCTGATCTCCACTGCCCGTTGACATCAGCTCCACTAGGGGTGTGGTCGGCCTTTTAGAAAGCTGTCCGTTAATCAATGATTTGAACGTCGTACCGGTGTTCAGAAATATCGATGCGGGAAGTTGATTCCACAATGAGGAGGTGCGTGCTATTTTGGTAAGTAATGACACAGTGTTGGGGAGTAGGGTGGCACATGACCGATCTGTGTGGAGAACTTTAGGGAGGCCTATGTCCAGCAGTGGACGTCTTGGCTGAAAAGATAATGATGATGATGAGGTAGTAAGAGAGTTTTAGGAAACCCAGACCGAGACAAAGGAACTTCACCCATGATCCGTTTCTGCGCGTCCTGTACCACCCGGAGCTCTGCCCTCAAGGTGTCCGCGAGCTTGGAGGCGTCGTACAGCTTGGCTGAGAGGCTGTCGAACTCCCTCCGCGGCACCGTCTCCGCGTACTCATCCGTCTTCTTCTTCAGCTCCCTTTGAGTTACTGACAGTTGCTCTCTAAAATGTAAATAGGACTTTGCATTCAAAAGTAATAGAACAAAATGTGCTGTTCAGAATGGTTGGCAGAACTCAGAAGACGTAATTAAAGGGATGTAAATGTTCATTACATAGTATAACCTATATTATGTAGTTAAGTACATAGGTAGTTATTATATAAATAAATAAATTGAGACAACATCACATAGGTGTACTATCCAAAGAAAAATGAGAATAATGTTGTCTTGGACTTGGTCCCAAACTGAGGTTTTCCCTTGCGCTATGGAAACCAGAAACAATGAAGGAGCCATAAACACCCAGACCCAACACAAATATCTGTTTCATCAACAAACATTTTTGTGTTGGTGCGGGAATCGAACCTGCGACCCGTCTCAACCGGCGCTCAAACCATTGCGCTAAACGGGATAATAGGTATAAGGAGTTACCTACTTTGTTGTCTGATGATGCGGGTGGCAGAGGACAGATCTGTGTGGAGAACATTGAGGGAGGCCTATGTCCAATGGATGTCTATGGGCTGAAATGATGATGGTGATAACCATCATGTAAGGAGTGACAGTTTGCCCCCTACCTGCACCGGTCCAGAGCTATCCTCAGCACGACAGGGTCCCCGCAGGCGTCGTGCCCGGGGCTGGCGCTGCCGTCCAGCTCCTTCAGCTTCATTTGCAGCCCCAGGTTTTCAAAGTACAGCGTGTATCTTGCATCCCGCTCTCGCATCAGCGACACGTACTCGGAGAATCTCTCGTCTTTCATCTACATCGGGCAAGGGTATTTAATAGCACGTTCAAGAGATACTGCCACATACTCAGATGCAAATATAATGCCATCTAGGCTAGCTCTTTGTCGAGCCTTTAATAGGTATGATAATGCTTTAATTAGAATTACCTGTAGGCCTAACATGCGTACCGCGACAAAATTTTCTCGACTCTCGTTCGCGAGAGCGCATCCTTTCGGCATCTTCCAGCACTCCCAGGCCAGCCAGTGACAATTTGTAACAAATCGTCTTCTAAATACTTAGTTTCGAACGGGAATCGAATCCGGAACCATACGCGTGGCGTGTATGGTTCCGCGCTTACCCATTATTCCCTCGAGGTCGTAGTTTGATATACAAGATCCAATAGCATTCAAGGATTCAGAAATCATATTGAACAATAATTCAACAGCTTGATAAGCAATAAACATACATTACAAATTATATCACACATTCAGCAATCTCTACGCTGTTTCATAATAATTTCAACATAAACTTTGCAATGCATCCGAGTAGAATAATACTTATCACTTTTCTGTGTATCGAATTGACGATAAACGTATACCTAGTCATAGACGGCACACACTCAAGCGAAGTCATGATGACGCAACAGCTAGACACATTACTGTACATACAATAATAATATTAGTTAGCTGCTAATACCAACAAACCTGCGGTAAATTAGCTCAGTGCAATTACGTACAATGTCACGATACAAACAAATGCTTTACAGCAGAATGCAGATGCACTATACCAATGCGTTCTATATAAAAAAATCGTCACTCCTGGTATGGCCATGCGGCCAATATGTAATGAGAAGAAACGACGAACATGAAACCAAAATAGTAATGGATAGGAATGCATATGGGTGGAGGAACAGAGGACGGCCGAAAAAGAGATGGATTGTGAGAAGAATGACATGACTGAAAAGGGAGTGGATGATACGATGACGAATGACATGGACGAATGGAAGAAGAAAACATACTGCGCAGACCCCACATAATATGGGAAAAATGCAGGAAGATAATTATAATTTTAACAAGTATGCAAGTCCATCCCATCCCACCGATCATTTACACTTAATTTAGGGGAATCCCATGTAGTTACTATAAGTTTGTACTACTTAGCTTCATGACGATAACAGGATTAGCAGGGAACATCCAGCACCCAAGTAAATTTAGAAATAATCTATTACTGTGCCATCGGGCTCAGTGGATAAGAAGCAACCGGGGGTTCGTGGTTTGAATCCAAGCATAGCCATAACCTTTTCAAATCTATGTTATTTCTACTGTTAAATCAATGGTGACAGAAAACCTGCACCTTTCGAATAGTTTCTGAAACGTGGAACCATGATTCATTTTGTCTAGTTCCCCTCTCAAACGGTTGCGAAGGTCAGACGGCAGTCGCTTCATCATAATTACCAGACACCCCAATCCTCAATCTTTGTCTAAGCGTAGGTACCCCGGGCTCCAATAAGCGACAGCTTTGGACGCAAACGCAACACATGATGAGAGAAAGTGCTCAGCTTCTGACCTATTCATATTTTATGGGCTTCGAATAAGAGTTATTATTTTAAGTTTATGGGCTTTTCATTGCAGATTTTTAAGGTGTAATACATGTAGCAATATAAAAATCTACTTGGTATATGTGTAAATTTAAATTGTGGAGCAAAATTACATGTTAATATGAACATAGAACATAGTACACAGATAACACGCGTAATTAATAAAGATTAACTAATTAAGCATAATTATGTAATAAAACTCACTGAATAAATAACAATGCTCATATATTCCAACTTGATAACATACAAACAAACCATAAATTAGGTTTAATAGACATACAAATTACTCTGTTATTCATTATAATTTTATCTTTTCTCAGATATTTTGTCTCGAGGGCGCATGTTCTATGGGCTGCATATGCATTTAAAAAATTAACAGTTTAACATAAAATCATAATTTGATTAGTCTTTCATCATGCATCACAGACATTGTAGAAATATTCTGAATGTGTAGCCCTTATACAAAAATACATAAAGATATTATCTCAGATATTGATTTCAGTACACATACAAACATTTTAACCACATTTAATTTAACCAACATTTAACATAAATAGTTCAGTACAAACCTTTCCCAGATCTTTTTTCAATTTAGACATTTCAAAAGTGAATTTCAAATTTTGCTCTCTCAATTCTTCATTTTCCCGGTGTAAGTTTCTGAGCTTTTCATCCCTTTCTTTCTTTTTTAATGACAAACCAAATACTCTCTGGAATTTTAAACAGTCTTTAGTTAAAGCTTCTATTATCTTTTTTGTTTCACAAACATTACTAAATTATCAGTCTTTATCTAACTATTAGTTAACATCAACATGATAAATATTCATATTTACGAGTCAATAATAAAATGTGATGAAATAAATGAAAATTTAGTTATTTATTTTAGAATTCTTAACAGTCACTTAATTGTATCTTAATGAGATAAGAGAGTAAGTAAATCAATATTAAAGTCTGTATATCTAAAACAGCCTCAATTTTTTAGCAATGAAATTAGGAAACCTTTTCAATTAAATACTTCAGGAAATACACATACACATTATTATTATTCAGGGTAAAGATATTATAAAACAGTATAATTCTATTTTAATTTGAGCCCAGGTCTAATGCTTCTGGTTTTTCAACTCCAACCAGCTGCATACTTGAGTCCGCACCCGGGTGATGTCTGCAGCAGTTGTCCTGCAGCAGCCCCCCACATACCGCACACCCTCATCCAGCCACTGGTGGACAAAGGTGTCCAGACCTGGGCACTTATCTCCTTCTATCCACCCACTTTTAGGACTATACTTCTCTCCTGAATTTGGATAGGTTATTAAAGGTATTGGAGCACTCTTTCTGTCATCATTAACAGCTTCAAACAGTTTCCCAACAATATTTGGAGAGCAGCAGTTGACACCAATAGCAATTAGTTGTTCTGGATTTGAATCATAACATTTCCTAGCTGCTTTCACAAAATTCTCACCATGTGCAAGGGTTTCCTCATCTGCACAGCTGAAGGACAGCCAGGCTTTAACTGTGGGGTATTCTTTTATCATCTCTACAAGGACTTCTGCTTCTTTCTGGCAAGGAATGGTTTCGATTGCAAGCAGGTCTACCCCTGACTCAATCAGGGTCTTTATTCGAGGAGTGTGCCACTCACGCATGGTCTCCACTGAGGTTTTGTCTGCGTAGGTACCGTCGTATTCAGATCCGTCATTCAGGTGTGCGCCATATGGACCCACGGAGCCTGCAACGAGAACGGCGCGAGCTTGCGTTCCGCTCTGCCGGCATTCCTCTACATACGTGTCTCGGGCTCGTTTTGCGAGGTCCACGGCGCGACGAATGATCCCGACACCTTCCTCTGGAGTAACTCCGAGATGCTTCACGAATCCTCCGACAGATGCTTGGTACGTATTCGTGCTGATGACGTCGGCGCCAGCGCGTAGGAAATCCAAATGCGCTTTATATACCGCCTCTGGATGTGTTTGAAGGAATCGCGCGCTCCACAGTGGGTCACCGTCGGAGATCATGTCGACTTGACTCGCCAGCTGCGTAGAAAATCCTCCGTCGAGCACAAGAACCCTAGGAATCATATTACTTGCACCTGTAGAGGTCATTGGAATTACTAGAAAAACAGATTTTACACTGAAACTTAGTTTATAGGGTTTCACAGAGGAACTGATAATTTCAGTTGAAATTGTTGTAAACAATTTTGTAAACTTTTTGTAGTTGCCGCACTCAGCCGCACTCGTTCGCGGAAATTGATAAATTAAATGACAGATGATGAAAAGTAGAAAACAAACAGCAAGCAGACAAATGTCAATGTCAACCCGTTTCCTGCAGCTGGAAATGTAACTTTAAAACCGGTAAACAACAGAATATAAAATACCGGTAAACCTATAATTTTGTATAAGATTCGTAAAACTCACTATGAGCTTTTCATATTCGCTACACTTGTTCTAAATCAGCTCGCTTCAAACTGTGTTTGTGAAGGCGCGAAGCCGCTAAAATTAAATATGGAGACGTTTCGCATATTTTTCGTGGCTTCTCGAATGTTCCCCGATTCATGTCACGCCGTGTTTGCGCCGTGACGTGATTCATACATAAAGTTTTCAAGTGGGCTTGCTCTACACTTACTCCGCGAATTGAGCGTGAACACGAACCTATATTAAACATTCGTGGGCGTGAATGTGTCGTTTCAAAAAATGTAAAAGATGCGAACACAGGTCGTCCTATATTAAGTATGTATGTACATACTTACATCTTGTGTAATAAATTGACCGATGCGTTCATCTCGAATACGAAGAGCGTTGTCATAAGCTTCTTTGATGTTTTGCAAGATGTTTGAATAAGTAATTGAACTAGTAATAATATTATTGAAAGCCTCTTGGAATATCTGCAATATAGTAAAAAAAGGGAAATCGATCATAATATACCTAAATGCTCAAAATAGATCAGATGTTGTGTGGTTTCATTAAAAGAAAGAAAATTGACCTGAAGAACTTCGTCGTAATATTGCTGTTGCTTCTCTATTAACTCACTACTAGTCTTTTTGACATGCTTCAGTTTGTCAGATACTGTATTTAAAATATCTTTTAAATGCTTAGGTGAATTGTTTGAAAACATTTTGGAGGACTGCTATATTCTACAAGTTTCATGACAACCTTATCTCACGTTATCTAAATTGAGGACTTAGTTTCTGTAGTGATTATCTTCTTTATAAACGAAAAGTATTGTACGATACCTACAGTGAACGAAGTTTGTATTGAAATTGAGAAATCACGTCTTTTTAAACAGTAAGTAGGTAGGTAAGTTGTGTTGTGTTTATTTATAACAAAATTGCTTAATAGGCTGACCGTACATCCTACATTTCATAAATTCGCGCCTTTGGTAATAGAGTTTAATTCTGCTCTATGGGTCATGTAGTGCTGCCACCTAGCGGCAAGTAGACGCTGGATATGACGTCATTGACAGACATGAATTACGGAAATTAGAAATGGCCGCGATGGGTAGTGGACGGGGAACGATGGATTCCCAAAATCAAGTGCAAAGTGATACTGTAGACCGTTTAAAATTGCTTTATCCTAACGTGAACGAAGATGAGACACCTTTGCCTAGAGCGTGGAGTACCAAGGACAAATTCAGCTACATCGGTTTATCGCAAAATAATCTTCGAGTCCATTACAAAGGTAAGAACTTTCAAGGTTTGTTTATGGATAAGTAACTCGCGAAACTCTTTATCAGTTCGCTGTAGAATGATTTAGAAGTGACCAGGAAGCTTTTTGACTGCTGCAATATATTCCGTAGCTATCTGACGTGTCATAACTCGTCCCGAAGTATGGTGCTACTGACTTGAGTCAAACAAAGAAATCAGCTGATCGCATATTTTGTGACAACAAGCGAAATTAAATGATGACTTTGCTTAAATGTTTTGTGCAATGATTAGGCAGTGATAGAATGGCGTTTGTGCCACTATTTAGTCCGTAAGCAGTTTTTTTATATGACACGGTATTACAAGGTCTCTTCTTCTATAAAATGGCAGACTGATGTATGTTTTCAATAATAGGCTTAAATAGTGCTCTTATCCACAATCCAAAACCCTCTCCTCATAGGCTGTGTATTAATTTAAATTGCGTTATTTCGCCATTTAATGTGTTTTCGGTCTAACGTAAAGATTAGAATATTTAAAATCATTTAATGAATATAGATCATTTAAATTAACAAAAATCTGTACAAAGAATGTAGACAAATCAATTTATGAGTGTAAGGTAGGTATTTATGACACAAGTTAAAGTGTTTTTTAAGCGCTGTCTTACTTGGTTTTACTGTTTTACATTGATATTGAATTTTTATTTCTATGAGTAGTTATTTGTACCTACACCCAGTTTAAACACCAAGCAAATTATTTTTGACACCTTTTATCTAACCATGTTTTAAGCAAATAAATGATTTCTGATTTCTGAAAGATATGTATAATGCATCAAGAAAGTCTTGGAAACAGATTTTTGGACAACTAACTGGTAGTTTTCATGTTTTGTAAGCAATGGGGCTACCATGACATAAGCAGCAGTGGTGCCATTAATTAATTCCAGGACTTTATCAACACATTATATGGCACAGGACATGGTAATCTTGTGTTTTTGTGTAAATTAAAATGGTATTGTAAAGGCATACATTTATTCCTCCTCATGGTTCATTCATTTTCCATTCCGGGTAGTCTTGGACCATTCCAGGATTTGGGAAGTCCGTTAATTCAGTTGCTATCTGACCTTCCCTTTAGGTGTGTAGTCTCAGTGTGTAGGTTTAAATTGACTACCACTCGAATTATGTTCAATTGAATGAATCTGGCAGTACACGCTTATTGATTTTGAATTTATTAGAATGTTACACTTGATTTAAAGCTGTGTGGGTTGTTATTCATACATTTTAATTTCTGACCTTGCCCACATAAGACGTGAATGATTAGATAACTCGGTGGACAGGTCAGGCTGGGTGAAAGTCTTATGATAATAATATTACTTGTTGATTCTGCAGATGCATTTGTTGATAAGTTTTCATGCCAATAAATATTTTTTTAGGCTGTTTAAAAATCCTTACCCTTCTAGGCCTTTAAATGGGAATTTTTGAACTGTCCAATTTTGTTTAATCATTGACACTATTGCCATCAAACTTTTACAACCCTTAGACACATGTTCAGAATAATTTCTCAACCATTGTGAGTGACACAGTTTGAGAAACCATTTTTTGTGATTGGTGGCTGATAAGCAGAGGAATCACCCGATGGTGAGCGATTTCCGCCGCCCATGGATTTTTTTTTTTACAAAGATTCACAACTTTTATTAGTTTTATCTCACTGCCAAGATATTGACCTGGAAAGAATCAACCTTAATGTTTACTAAAAATATATGTGCAACATATAATATTTGTAGTGTTACTAGCGGCCGCCCGCGACTCCGTCCGCGTGGCAAAGTAACTTTTTACCCCCCTTTCAACCCCTTACAACCCCCTTTTCGCAATAAAAAGTAGCCTATGTCCTTTCTCAGGGTCTAGATTATCTGTATATCAAATTTCATTTAAATCTGTTGAGTAGTTTTGGCGTGAAAGAGTAGCAGACAGACAGAGTTACTTTCGCATTTATAATATTAGTATGGATTTTAGCTCATTTGTTTCTAACAGTGTAAGGCCTTCTTTACTTTTCTATAATCCCATAACCAAAACCAAAAAATTGTTGACTGGTTGCTTAACGTGAATGCTCCCAAGAACCATATTTTCCTAAATGAGATCGTAGCAGATGACAAACCACCAGCCCACTGATGTGATGTGATTGGTCGCCTCTGCAGGAACAAAGGCGCGTAGGCGCCGCTCAGCTAATGAAGTCCGACGCTCCATCAGTTTGATGCCCTTTTACTATTGTTCCGAGTATCTGCCACTTGTAGCTTAAGGCGTAAATTGATGTTATTACGATATGCATTACGTGTTAATGTAAGACCTGTATAATGAACTAGTGGCCCGTCCTCACTTCGTTTCGGGAAAGTAGTTCCACTATCTACCAATAGATGGAGCTGTAGCAAATTACATCGCGCAACTGTTTCGTGTTTTCGGTTTACCTATAAGCTCTGACGTGAAATATGAGAGTAACATCTTTATAAATAGTATAGATAGGTAACACGACACGTGTGCAAATTGATTAAAAGTTTTTACATATCTGTTCATAACTGACATTTCTCATTCATCTCTATATTCAATTATTGATCAGATCACCTTATTGGCTTTCTCTCGCATACCGAGAATATCACAATTCGGCCATTTTCCCTTGACAAAGGTGCCTTGAAGACCCCAATGCCATCGGTAGACCCCATTGTTACATTTCACCTTAAATCTATTAAACGACTTCTTGTCCTATCAAAAGTCCTTTGTAAGGGTTATAGCTTACTCTTATACCGATTTATGGGCAGGTATCGAAAACACAAAACCTTTAGAGTAGGAGGTAGGGCACTACTAGGTCTGGCGAGGGACGTGAAGTAAGGTTCTTTAACCCGTACTCATATCCCCTCCCCACTTAGGCGACGAGGGAGCGTCAGGCGCAATCGGAGGAGAGTTGCCCCACGGCATGAGGGTATGCGTAAGGAGGCATTCCCCAGTGCCAAAAAAAAAGAGCACACCTACACTACAGTCTGGAAGTCAGAGAATAATATTAGTATTTTTCAAACAAGTATCCTTGCTACTTATTGGAAGACTTTGCATTATTAAGGAAAAATGTCAATCATTTTACCAGCAAAGGCATGTTAGCTTACTACCCTTACGTGCTCAATATCTCGAACAAAATGCCATGCGAATTCCTTTGTAATGCGAGCAACGAGATCGATCTTGCTTCTCGCCAAGGTTTTATCCTGAATACGATGTCGAATTCAGTTTTATATTAGGTTGGAGTCAAAAATCATAAGTGTATTTACTGAAAGTTTAAGATTGCTCACAAAATCAACACAAGCAATCATTTCTTATGCTTAGGTTAGGCAGGACCATCTCATAATAAATGGTAATAGACGTTCATAGACAGCAGTAATGCCGAAACACTGTCATGCTAGTCTGTAGCTGTCTACTATGGAAGATTAGAATAGAATAATTTATTTCGTGATCATTTGCACAGGAGTAAGGTGTTACAAACATTACATAAAAGTGTCGATCTACCGTGTAGGCCTACGAATCTTATGTTAATAATAGTTCAAAGTCCAAATGTAAACATTAATTACAATTCATTACAACAACAACTTATTTACAAATAATTCATCATTAAATACTGAACATCGTAAAAATATATTTTGAATTTATACCTACAAAATATTAAATTATACAAAGAACAAATAAGAAGTCTGTTCAAACCTCGTTTAAAAACTACTCCATATGTATAACTGACGATATAAGGTATTTATTTACAGTTCTCAAATAAAAAGTAACTTCTGTAAAGGTTATTACTTAGTACGTAAGCTTCTAATTTTTATCTTGAGTTACGCAAGAAACTTCGTTAGTTTCGTACTTTTTTCAATGGTCCCAATGATTTGGCATTTTCATAAAATGCTATCGCATCTTTGATAGACATACCGCATTTTCTCATTTAAGTCTACAAATATGTTGTAGGTATTGTACATTATACATAAATACAGGAAAAACTTCCTCCATTATTTTTTACGCAGTTGATTCATTTAATTGGCTGGCTACTTTCCGACCCCAACCGTGATTCCACGTCCAAATAATTTTACTCGTCGCTTGTAACATAACAAACTGTACAAAGGCGCACATCACATGTCAATATACTCAACGAACCGTAATCTTGTTAACGAAAGGTCGGAACAAAATGTGCCTTTGCGCAACGAGAATAATGACAGTGAGAAACTTCCGAGTAAACATTCTATCTAAGGCAAAATGGCGCTGTTGGATTTGGCATTGGAGTTTACGAAAAATGGTCAAAATAATAGAATGTTGTAAAATGTTAATTTATGGTGGCTAGGCATATTTAGTCTCAAGAGAGACTAGAGATCAAAGGGGCTACAACTAAACTTAATACACGGCTGAATGTTTATCACCATGTCTTTCATATCGTTTCATTTATATACTCGTTCAGGTACCTACAGTTGTAATGTTATGATGCCCTGAATATTGTTGCTTGTGACTAGATCAGTTACTTGAACTTCATCAATTTCAACGTTCAACAAACGTCTTTTCAGAGTACCAAATGAGACTTATCAGTTTGATACAGCCTCAACGCAAATTGAGAGTAAACTGGTGTCAAAGTTTCTAAAGTACTTTATAAACCTTTGACAAGTTCGGGACCTACGTGTCACTCATCCCTTCATCCAATCAAGTAATATAAACCCGCTCCCCTTATTACAAAATGGAGACTAACGTTAGTCATGCTTTAAATTGTGATGCTGTCACTTTTATATAACTGTCAAATACAAGGTGACAGCATCAGTTCTCCTCCCCTCTCTCTCCTGATATTACATTTTATAAAAATTACATAGAATTATATCCTTCGAGACAATTGTAGCTACAATGCTGCAGCAATTTCCTGACCTCACTGTCATAGTTTATATTGTGTGTCGTCTATTTACTGCGCTTTCTATTTTCTACAATGTTTTTGTGGATATCATCGGCGCTCGTATTAGGTTTTTTGTATTTTCTTCGCATTGTGAACCGATCTTGATGCTGTCTCAGATGACACGAGTAAGACGTTAATTGTACAGTCGGCATTACGTCGGACTAACCCACCACAATGCCAAAATAGCACTTATGTCTTAGATATAAGGACATGTGCGTGATGAGGGTAGTCTTTCGTAACTTATTTGATACATGAATTTCACCACTACTACACGCCATAAACTAGGATTCCATCTGGATGTTTGGCGGTCCACCCCCGTGCTTTTACTCGTCATTTTCTGCTACGAACCTCATCATTATGTATCCCATTCCCGACTTCTATCGGTACTCTTTCAATCATCAAACAATACTGATATTTACATCTTGTGTTCTTATATCACTTAATGATATAAAATTATAATTATGTAATATACGTATCCTTATTCCTTGTATTTCCTCTTTCCTGTTTTCCATAATCCTATTAATAATTGGTTTTATTTCTACCGTGCTACTTCTAAACTTCCGTCTCCGCCTGTACATTGGCACAGACCGTACAGCGCCAAAAAGGGAGAAAAATAAAGGCGCCTCAGAAATAATCAACATTTTATTGCACCTACATAAAATTCGTCCCTTGCTATGCAGCCCAACCTTTCGGCCATCGAACAGATGCTATACTATCCCGTTCCTCACACCGTCAGTTCAAAGACCCTGAAGGACGGTTCGTCGGTCCGTTCGCCAATGTCGAGTTGTGATGAAACCGGGTATCGACCCGGCGGGACGGTTCATGACCGGGTTCGTCCCGGTTGTCTCATTCCTCGTCTAAACCGAGCAAGGACCTCAGCCCTGGGAGCTTGGTTATTCCCGGTTGGGTTGCATCCAAAGCCGTCTTGTGTATTTCCCCTTATTGTCCATCCTGGGTGGACAGTGACACAACGTTTAAAAAATATCAGTACAAAGTGCAAACACGAGGTGGTCTGCGGGAATTATCGTATCGTCTGCCGTCTGACCTTCGCAATCCTAAGGCAGGAGAACTAGACCAGCTAAATCAAGTGATCAAACGTCGATACTCTCTAGATACACGACTCCGTACTGAAAGCGTTTGAACAGCGCTATCATAGCTATAGATATATTTGATTTCGAATGTGCCGTCGAGGTCCAAAACATAAATAGTATTTTAATTTAGACGCTAATCCAGACGTAATTGGTCTTAAAATCTCCGGCTCTTAAAAATATCCGGCTAAGTTTCATCGACCCGGCGCGACGGTTGATGACCGGGTCCGCCCGGGGTACTCTAAATCTCTAATTCCTCGTCTAGACCGAGCAAGGACCTCGGCCCTGGATGCAATTTGTGCAGCTTTTGTTGTCTGGCCCCGGTGCTCGAGCGGCTGCGGGGAGCCAACAATGGTGTTATTAAAAGTTTCAAATGGGGTGAGCTTGAATTATGCCCGGTTAGACAAGGCGATACTTTAATAGACGCTCATGTGCAATGATACGAACGAAAAGTTGGATTTAAACGGAGAAACAGCAGTGCTTGTTTTACCACCTATAACACTTTTATATTGAGACGGATTCTATTTGATTTCATTTGGAAGTAAGATCCTAATTACGATCAAAATAAATACATTAATGCACTATTGACAAATTAGCCTTAAACTAAAACAATCTCTGTTTTATGATTACTAGCTATCGAGAGGCTGTCTCCGAGTACACCTAGATGCGAGCAAACTAAGACCGTTTTCTAATTGATCCGTCCAGAAATCGAACCTGCGAACTTATACGCTTGAGCACAGCGCGAAAACGACTGCACCATCAAAATCGTAAATTGTGTGTACATTTTATTAAATTACCTCGAAAGGTTCATAATTTAGATCTATTGAAAATAAAATTGCAATATTATTGCAATATTGCAAAATGTATTTCGTACTTCAAAATACTCAGTAGTATACGTCACAATATGAAGGACAACTTGTTTCTCCTAGTGTTGATCCTTGACGAACGGGGCGAGGCCAACGACCCACTAAACCCGACGGACTAGTTGCTAGCCGCGGAGCCAGGACCGCTTTTGTGCTCCAAGCCACATCGCTTGGTCTTTCAGGGAACTGAAACGAGAGGATTGCAGCTGGAAATTAGGAGGAAGCCCCCGAATAGTCAAACTCTTATTGAGACGCTCAAACATCATGCTATCTTTTTCTGAGTCAACTTGAAGACAGAGATATAACACGTTTGAGCAACACCCTAATAGATAAATAGATATTCTTTATTGCACAGAGATATAATACACGAGTTAAACAACAGCAATAAACAGTACAATAAGGCGGTCTCATCGCTGGTAGCGAAATAAAGCTAATAGAGTAGTTGACACCCTCAAATGATACTAATAAAGAAGAAAATTAATGCCATTTTACGGTTTAAGTTTTGACACAAGTTTCGACGACAGTTTTTCTTTGTTATTATAAACAAAATCTGCACAAAACCATTAAAATGCGGACGCTAAAATTAGAAAGTAACTTGATTTTAATAGGCTGTGGAAGTCATTAAGAAAAAACAAATTAATATCAATTAAACGATTTAAACAGGTTACTAAAATAGTGTAGAAGTTTCTGTCTTTGGCGTAGAAAACCGGAGTGAAGCAGCATCCGTTCTGTGTTTCGCGGAGTGAGAGAGGGTACCGGTGGCCCTATCTGGGGTAAAGATGGTTCTTTACCCCAGATAGGGCCAGGTACCCTACAACAACCATGCTGCAACCAGCAACCATGCTGGTATAGACTGGATGCGTCAAGCCAAAGACAGGGTTAAATTCGTAACTAGTATCGTAAAAAGGTATTTTTTTCTTCTACCGCAATTGGTAACGAACCTCTAGTTTCGGATGCGGCCGAAAGGGTTAAATGGCGAACATTGGGGGTGAACTATGTCCAGCAGTAGATTGAGATAGGCTGATGATGATTGTTAAAAACGCTTCAATCATACTAAAACAGTCGTAAAAACACTGGCATGTAAAATTCCGCGAGTTTTGCAGCAGTAACCTCCATCAGTATTAGAAAGAGTGACGTGGAATACTAATGAGAACATCGTACTCAAATTTTAGCTGATTCTCGTATGTCTGCTGTAGCAAGTTTTAAATTAATGCATAAACCCGGGTTCACGACAGTACGTGCAGTAGGTACTTACTACGTATTGTTGTGTTCCCGGGTTTAATTTGTTTAAAGTTTAAAGCTAGAAGTTCTTTTAAATTTATCCCTCTCGCATCTTCTGCTATACTTGCACAAAATTGAATTGTATTAAGTAGTAAGTATTAATATTTTACACATGTTTATTATTTTCATTGTTTTTCTCTTACCTAATTGAAGAGAAGTACTTTTTATTTTTCTGTTTTATGATAATTTTCTCTTTTGTCTACGTGCGCACGCAGGCTTTGATTGAATTGGTATTTATTTGTAATTCAATATCGTTACCTTGGAGCATTTCCGCAACAAAAACTTAATTGAATCTGTCTATGGCCGTCGCTTTCGCGTCAGTGTTCCAGTTTCCCACTGCAACAATACAGTTTGAGGGAACGCCATAGTGATGTTGTTCTCCTTTTCCTACATTAATAACACTGTCATCTAAATTTGCTCATGTTGCTGTTTATTTTATTATCTTTGCGATTTTTAATTTCTTTTGGTTTGCTAATGTTTATGTAAACTGTCAATTGACATCAGTTTCACGTTAGCCCGTTGGCAAGTTTTCCCATCGGTACCGGTACAGTTGCCGCATTATGCCTCAGGGCTTCGGCGTTGCTCGATTATGTCGACTACGCTCGTTGCAGCCGTGTTGCCAACCAAGGGAGCTACAACACGTTTGCAATTTCGTGAAGTTATTTGACTAACATTGTTTACGAATCGAAGCACATTATCTATATACCTACATCTTCCTCATATAATATCCAGCAGGGAATCCACTTTGTAAGATTTAACCGTTTTTTCTATGACCAGCAAATAAATTGTAGAGAGATATTCTTTATTGCACAAAAACAAAATACAGATAAATGGGTTTACACCAGCAAAATACAGTACAACGAAGCGGTTAGCTTGTAGCATTTTCTCCCTGCAATGTTTGATAATAAATAACTTTTATTTCTTTTTCTCTTTTTCGTGACTGCCGCAGAGTACTCACACTATTTTCGGCTTTATTTGGAGTCAGTACACCAGACTCGAATCGAATTCAGCGCGCTTACATATCCTATACAAAATTCTGTTCGTAAGTTTCTCAACTTCCAGCCAAACAATCAGTACAACCTAATTAGGAAGGCTAGCCGTCCAAAAGCCCGTCTTTAGAAAATTTGTCTGAGTTTCTAGCACTTGGAATGAGTATTCAGGACTTCTCAGACACTCAGGTATACTCGTATATCCTTAAAATCGATACATATCTCAATGTAAATTTCATTTATACCTGTTTCTGGATCTGATGCATTTCTTACTCTACGGTCTGCCTGTTATTTTTTCAATTTCATAAATATTTTGACCTGTAGATGTATCTATCATTAAGATTAATCCAGTTAGATTTCATGTTATATGTGCACTTAATATTGAAACTATTTCATCATCTTTCTACTTATTTTGTTCAGAGGTTCTACAACGAAATTCACGACCAATTTTTTATCGCCGCGCTGTGCATTTGTTTTGTTTGAGTGCGGCAGGTATATTCTCGCTTGTTTCTAGACCGTTTCAACAACGCCCTCAAGTCCTACACAGCAGCTATCGAAATTTTCTTAGAAATATAGGTATTAAACTTACTTTGATTCACGTCATTGGCAATCTATCTTTCGAAGGATCTTGTTGCAAGATGCCTCTGGTAGATTCAACGGGCATTAATAGCTCGTCTGATCGGTATCTCCTATCTATTGGATCCTTGCCTGTGGCTATGCACTTGTGATCATATCGGTATTTCTAAATATTGCAGCTACGACTGATTTATCCCCCACCATCATCTCTCCTGCATTTAGTAGCGACTTAGGCTCCAAGAATTAGGACTTAATTTCTACACAAGATAAATATTTCCTTTTTTTTTCGATCAATATCGTTTTCTTAATTAATAAATTCATACACTATCTACTTATATCTGACAACGTAGCGGTAGGAAGTAGCTAAAACACTTGTGTTACGAATATCAGACATTAGACTAATTTCAATACTACATGATTGTATTACCCAAACACAGAACCTATTGTCATGTCATCACAGGAGTGTCATCAGGTCTAAACGTATGTGATTTTGTCTCATGTATGTATTTATTTATTCCACCATTCGTTCATAGCTTCTAAATTACGTATATAAGAAACCAACTCACGTCCCCCTGCCAGTAATTGTATTGTAATTCGGGTCTGTCTTATCTTTCGTTTATATCTTCTGTTATTGAAATAGCTTCGCAATCTATTGGGTTCGTCGTTAAATGCCCACAAATTCCTTATTGTTACGACTTACAGTAAATGACGGTCTTTGCACGCCAGTGTGTTCTTTGTCGAAGTATGTAAAATATATGTTGCTGTAAATGCTCGAGCTACGGTACTTTTTTATGTGATAGGCACACGTCAAGCGTGGTGATTAAGCCTAATCCCATCATAGTAGCGACGACTTGACTTCTATGATGGGAGGCCTTTGCCCTGCAGTGGGACAGTATATAGGCTACATACATGGCTGATACATGGCACACGAGCAGAGGGATCGCCTGATGGTAAGTGATTGCCGCCCACAACACCAACGGAGTCACAATAATGCGCTGGCAACCTTTTAACTCACTACAGTAACATATAATATTGTTTACTGGTGGCTTATAGCGAGACCTTCCCGTAACAAATGAGAATATGTCACATTAAAAAGAGACGCACATAGTGTGTGAGAGAATCGGGGATAAAGAATCGGTTGAGACTTTGGTAGTTATTGGTATGATGTAACTTTCCTTAGCATTTTCTACTAGCGTGAAATTGTAAGCACTCTCTCCCTCCCTGTGAGGCAGTTCCCCTGCAGTGGGGTTGTATAAATAGGCTGTGGAAATCTCCCTGCCTCAGATGAAATTTAGTAGTACGTTTCCAAGTAACTTTTTATATATGCTGGTGCGCAGAAAAAATGGTTATTGCCGACTTCTTACACTAAATGTGATCGTTAATTTTCTACGTAGCATACGGAACTTTCTTATTTATAAGAAGAATATAGACTTGCTCCGTATTTCGTCGCTTATTAAAAAGGATTATGGGGAACAGTCCGTTTTCTACTTATTTTGTAGTGTTATCGAATAATTGTCTTATTTAGAAACGATAAGTTTTGGTAACAAATATTATTACTTTACAATTACGAAGTCCATTTTAAACAACTATTGTCCCACGACTGACGAATCTGGTTCATAAATAAAAGTTAGTCCCAAAAAAAAAAAACAATTTAAAATAAAAAACTCATGTTCGTGGAAATTGTTTGCGTAATGTGTTTTTTGTTAAATAGCCGACACTGTAAATGAACCGATTTCAACCTTTTGAGAGAGTGCCCGCGAAACTTGAAAGAAAGCAGAAAGAAAGATATCATAAATAATAAGCACATTATGACAAAAGTAAAGTTATACCTTGCACAATAATAAAAACTCCAATTGTTTTGTAAAATCTATTGTTTTCCCTTTGTGTTAACAGAACATAAAGCTTTCTAAAACATTTTGCTTTTTTTATGATTGTTTTATAAAGTTAAAAAAACACAATCGGACCTTTCTTAGAAAAATACTAAAAACCTTTTTTGAAGTCATTTAAAAGTATAGTTCCTATTACTAGTTTCAATTGTTTAATGGATATTGAACTCTATTGAAAATACTATTCAGTTGAATAAACGTTGTACTCGTACTGTGGTTTGAAGTATTGGTTGGCTTTTGCAGAACATACTGTTAACATCGAAATGTAATTATTAAAATGAACTTTACTCCACAAGCCAATTTTAATGGTTCGCTGAATAAATGAATTTAAACCTATTAACGGTTGCTTTAATGAGTATTTGCCTTGGTAATCGGTTGCCAAATATGAATTGTTAATTTAAAATCATCGCATCAATTATCTGTTAGAGTTCGTCAAAATGCGATAAGTGTAGCGTACTTAGAGATTATTTTTTTTGCGAAAAATTTGTATTTAAATGAGCCAAAATATTGACACTAACCATTCAGGGTCATACTGTGTAGGGTTAAATAGACATACAAAATGTCAAACAATCTTAGAATTTCTACTCAAACTCAGGATAGAATTAGACTCAAATCAATTAACCAAATTGAAAATGTAGCTGGTTTCAAATATGCCTTCGAGTAGTGAAGGGCGTAATATCCTACTTGTAACAAGAGTGAGTGATGATGATACTAAATGTATTCGTAGTCGTTTTATGAATAGCGATTGAATTAAGAGCTGACTTGAATTAATGAAAGAATAAGAATCATGAGACTTAGGAGCAGGACAAATTAAATTTTATTATAGTAGTCCACTATATTAAGGTTGGTCTAATATCGATTCATAACAACCATCCTATCTTCCTGCGCAGTAACTAAGGCCGTTGACTGCCGACGCAAGGGTCATAGTTTATGAATGAAGGGGCAGCCCCCATTCATGCTCCTATTCACTTGACCCTAGTGTTAATCCCCACCTTGTCAATGATGAACCTACAATAGGTTGCAGCAATATGTATCCTGTTGTGTGGACAAAGGATATATGCAGGTACCTAGTTATTATTTTCCCATTATCATAACGGCATTTCACAATTGCCTTCGGGAATTAATTTTACTAATAGAAGCCGACTCCTTTGTCCATTAAATCTATGGTCAGCACTAATAGTGCCACGTAATTTATCGACATCTCAAAATCTACGAGTTATTTAAGAGTTAATGATTTTGTAATAGTGTCTAGAAAACCCTAAAAAAACCCGGAATTTAGGAGTATTTCCATACTACAAACCAAAACCGTGCCATCCCCTTATACGTTGTTTGTAACATCTTTGTTATGTTACTGATAAACATAACCGCTCACAATACGTCATTGACAAAAAGTTGTTTATCTTCTTTCTAAATAAAATATCAATCATGCTTGTTGAAGTGTGGCTATAATTAAATAGAATATTCACCGTGTTGTTTCTGCGAAGCGCTTCAGCCGGCGCGATGTTGCCCCGGGGGCTGGAAGGGCATGCATCCATATAACTAATGAGGTCATACCACTGGAAGGGTGAACGTTCGTACCGCGATAATACCTCTACTCTTTGTCTTTGCATATTGGATTCTTGAAGTTACATTGTAGCTTTTAGTAATGATATGTTTGACATGCAATGACGGAGGAACAGAGAAAGATATAAAACTCCGCAATTGAAAAGATGCATTTTGCCCGACCTCTAGTATAAAAAAAGTCCGGGATAACCGATCCTAAATGCCTTTGGATAATAATTACAGTGTCTCATTAGAATAAATTCGAATCTGAATTTCGCGGCTAGACTGTATAACGATTTCCCAAAATTTTCTATATTACACAGAATTTGTCATCTCCACTTTTCATTACCTTGTACAAAGTGTTGACTCTAGATGTCACGGAATCCACTTTGCTGATTAGTTGCTCGGCACAACCACGGAGCTTGCCAAATGTGGTTTTGTGGTTTAATGATACCAAATGCAATAAGGATATTAGATATAAGTGAATGTTTTGCATTGCAAACAGTGTTGACTTATTATCAAAAGAATTTCGTCCATTTTGAAAGGTTCATATTCTATTAGTAATGAAATTAAGTGCGTTTGATACTTTAACATCAACCTCGAATATATTATCTATTGAAATTGTTTCTTTACCTAATTAATTTGTTGAACCTTTACTATTGTGTGCAGCCAATGAACCGTGGCGAGCACAATTTGCCTGCTCCCTTTGGTAATCACTCGGTAATGCCCTGCCCATTGTTCTGTTGTCTTGCACAAACTCATAATATATGTTTCATTGTCATTTACCGCATATTTTTTATTTCAATAGCCAGTGAATTGCATATTTACTACTGTTAACTGCACATTTAGGTGAGGATAGGTCACATTAATTACACATATCGCTTTTCCAGTTTTATGCAAAGCGTCTATAAATCAGGGTACAGTACTGCAAACTTTAACCTTAAAATCTACTACGTCTATTATTATATACAATCCCTCCACGCGATAACACCTTGAATATACTGCTGTATATTGATAGGCGTTTTTCCGTATGCAAACCACTCTAATACACATTCTAATAGTTTACCGTGTAGATTTTATAAGAGCGACATAGCGCGTTGTCACGGCACGATGCCAAATGTTACATGTTTAGATCGAAAGCCACGGTTAATCTATCTGCTTCTGTTTATAGTTTCCTGAATTATTTCATCTCCCTTGGAGTTCTACACGTGCAAGTGATCTATTGCCGCTTGTGGGCTCTGTAAATGTGAGCCTACGCAAGCGTTTTCTTTTGCGTCGTAAGGGACAAAGGCATATCAGAGGTCTCTCCTAAACATAGAATCGGCGCAGAAGGGCCGCCCTTGCTTTCGAAATGGTACCGAAATGGTGCATCTACTAACTGGGTCAAGCTCGCTTGCGTCGGGTCGCCACGTGTTCCCTCCCGCTGCCCCTCCCCGCATTTGCAGTTTCTCCCGTCGCCAAATACAACGTCTGTCCAAGCAGTAAGGTTCAATTTACAGAGACGGGAACCCACACAATCGACCTTGTCGAAGAGCTGGTATACGAATCTTTATCCGTCGATGTTTCGTTGTGGACTCTATGCGTCGACGATAGAGTCAACAGTGGCCTGGCGGATTGTTCACTTGCAATTAACAATGGCTCGTTCATAGCAAGGAAGGCTGTTGGGTGGCGTTGTTTTATTTTGTGGCTTTATGGTGTATTTGCATTTTAAATTCAAGGGGAAAAGTTGAAAAACTTTCGTTGAAATCTAGAGTAAATATTCCACATTTATTGTGAAATATTTAACTAAGAACATAAAGCTTATAACTTTGTACAGATCATGAATTTAATTTTGGAAGACTTGCATTTAAATAGACAGAAACAGCAAAACTTTTAATGCAGCGCTCAAGAGAATATTAGAAACAGTAAGTGAAAGTTTGTTTTCGGTTCTTGACCGACATTTCGACCGAATACGATTATCGTTTTGTTTACTAGCTTCTGCTGCATCTATATTCTCGAAAATGTCCCGTACAACACAAACACATCCTCCGTAACCTTAGTTACGACGATACGAGGACCCTCGCCTTTCAGTAAATAAGGGGACGCCTTTCAAACTTGTTCACGGGATGTAATCTATAGCTTCCGGATCCGTAAGCCCACATCCCCACGCAGATTCAATCCAGATAGGGACTACACGCTCGATATAATCTTATGGACTAGCAGACGACGTCTGACCTTACAGATAAAGCTTATCATCAAACTAAGTATCTTTTAATTATATCAATGCTGTTCTACTTTACGTATTTCTCGATCTGTTAATTCTATTGTCGTGTGCAAAAACAATTAGGTCAAACCCTACCAATGGCGGGTCAAGTTCGATTCGCTCACTCAGCTACTTTTCCCTAACTGCTAAGCAATTCAATTCTTATACCTTAGTTATACGAACTAAATCAGCCCGTAGTCAGTCCTCGTTCCTACAGCCGACCAGCAAACTTGATCTTCTTGCTATCGGAATATATCTTCGCGGTATAGGAAACTAGGAGTTTGTTGGGGTCTTTGAATATTGGTTAACGTTACTTCACTCTGCATAAAGTTTTTTTCTCCCGTTTCTTACTGCCTCCAGTCACGGCAGTCGGATCTAAAGGCGATTTAACTTTCATGCTAATATAACTATCGACTATCATTTTATTCTTGCGATCGGATGTTTGTGTCAGCGATGATGTAAGCAGTTTCTTTGTCTCTCTTCTATCCATCAGTTGGAAACTTTTTATTTATCAACGAATGTGTGATTGCCTGTAATTTAAAACCTCATCTAGTGTGATCTGTTCTCGAGATGTTATTAGAGTAATGATTGCGGGTGTATATTGCGTTACGTAGCAACTTGTTACGAGTACGTCTCCTTGGCTGAGGTCGTGTATTCCGCTGCAGATATCGATGCTCTCTGCGTCTACTGAAGAAATATTTATTTTATCGCCCGATATACTTTAATGTGTTGACGTGCTCTCTCGTAGATTAAAATTTACATTATACAAATAGAGAGAGTAGTATATTGCAAGATTGAATAAATAAATAAACCGTTGCATTACATTTTCAGTGAAGTTTAATTTCCCTGTTTTGCACTATTGAGAGTTCCACTAGCATGTTTTTTTATTTTCAGATTTTATAACTGCAAATATCGACGTTAATTACTGCATAGTGCTACAAGCATGTTAGTTGAATTTAATTTTTCGATTCAATATTATTTTTTAACGTGAGTCCTTTAAATTGAATGCACTAGTTAACAATATAACATCGTTCCGAGTATTATTAAAACCAACAAACCCTTTGAGGTATAATTTTATTTGTTTGCATTGTTTGCAAGCAGTCCGGAGTATATTGTCTGGCTTGCCGATGCTGAAGTCCGTTCAATTTGCAATTTTAATGTAGCTTGGTTGACATTTGCTTCGTATCCACTATCTCATGTAGATGCTGAGTGACGTTTCAATGTCCCTCCCTCGTCAGTTTATTTGACGTAGGCTTTGAATTTTGTATTAGATATATTTTTGTTGCGGTTTCTGAGGATAAATTTACTGAAGTTGCGCGATACCGCTCAGTCCTTGGTTGGAGTTATCCTTGACATAAATTGCTAATAGCTACCTCCTACTACCAGCTGTTTTTAGAAATGCTAATTATATTTCTTCTATTCAACATTATGTTTCTTTGTTAGCATGACATAATTACTTCCCGCCTATTTGAAGTAAATTATTTATGTGATTGTTTGCATCAATAAGCAAACTTTGAACTATTGTCAATAATTTATTGTTTTATTTATGACTTCTAACAGTATTTTCGATTTCCTATTTGACGGTGGAGCTATTGTGAAAGAATCCCTCAAAGTTATTGAACATATTTTATTGGCGATTCATGCACAAACATCGTTGTATACGATGCGCAGTCTTGATTCACTGTAATGCATTATAGTGTTTTAATAACAAAAACAATTAGTCATAACATAATATACATTATATAAAAAAGCTATTCTACTGATTTTATTTTCTGATTAAGAATAGATTAGACTCTGATACGGCTCATAGCTTTTTTATTTAAGTTAGAAATGCGCTATCATTATTCTACATAAATGTTCGTTCATACGCACGTGTTAGATGGTTTGTCTAATCACAATAACCAATAAGAACATCCGTCATATCGCAATGGAACTAATTCCTTTGTTTGCCATCCCACATACATACAATGGCGAGCACTCACGGAAAAAATGTTTTGTGTGATAAATATAGTACTTCATACTTATGAAGTTTTTGATCAATGCCACAATTTACTATTATGCTAAAGTAGTTTGATGTTTACGATCTGAAACATTCTTTACGCTATATTTATGCAATGCAGAATAATAATGTGATAAACATCTAGCAAGTGACGTCTTGAACTACGTAGCTAAAGATTTGTTGATGCCAAAAAGTAGCTAACGAGAGAAGTATACTACATCGAACAACGACATCAGTCAAGACCTGTCAGAAGTGTGCAGTCTGCAAACTGTGACTAACGTTGTAACTTCGCTTTGGATTAAATACAATAATGAAAGTAATATACACATTTACCTAAGGGTTGCTATACAAGAGTATTATTATTCAAAGGGGACTGAATTTTGGATACGAGTTTAAGTAACATTGTTAGGCCATTTGCATGCAAATGTGGCCATTAGTAGAAGAAGAGACCTCCATCAAAAATCGCCTACATTACGTGACCAACGGCACTTCACATAACGGTGTGTTTTCTTTGACGCCATTAAAAAAATAATTATCATCGTCCGTATTCATAGTAACAGTTGATGTAACGTGTTATATTGTGAAGTCATCTGTATGTCCGGTAGAGTAAGCTGTTATGTTACGTTAGCCTTAGTTAGCGTAGTTGTATTCGGCTCCATGGCACCACTATGCTCTAACGCTCGCTCGATGCCGGTAGTCAGGATGTGCATGACGTGTTCACTAAACATTTGTCCACCGCTTTGCCGACCGCGGGTAATCACAGCTAATCGCAGAAGCAATTCGCGCACATGGCACTTTACCGAAGCCAAGCCAATCGAAGATCGCCGAGCAGCCAGACGCGTAAGTGGTGTATGGGGCCCGACTGTGGATCTGTTTAATGGACATGGATGTTTTCTCTATTTGTTGTAAGGTGGGACGCAGGGCCCGGGCCGCAGACCCCACCTGCCTTACCTCCACTTACGCCTCTGGATGTATCGTACGTGAACACACGACTCTAGACATAGCTAACAACACCGTGCTAATAAACAGGGCTGTTCGTAGGAGCGTCGCTGCGTCCAGCTGTGAATTTTTAATCATTGTTTGTTACACCGGTCATGAATACAAACATGAGGGCGGTGCGTTGCGTGCGCGCACATCGTGCCCGCTAAACCGGTTTATCAAAATAAACATGAGTTTCTTCGACAACTCCATCGGCATCGACGCTTTGCGTAGAGATACGATTCGACGCTCTGTTTATTAGCAATGAGTATGATACAGTGTTTTATGTTAAGGTCTGTTTCCGTAAACAATATTTATTGTTGTTTAATAATCTCATTCTTCGTTTGGTTGTATTTCGCGTAAGAAGGCTAATGTATGATGATTATAAAAAGCAGCGTTATTGGGATTTGTTTGTTCTAAATTGGAGATGACTGCTTCATCAACGCCACTTGTCAGCGGCGGCCTTACCGAAACACAGTCAATTAACCGATGCGATCTATCACTATTATACTTGTACCTATCCGTAGTGCTGTTATACTCTGTGTAAATGGCGCATGTGTTAATTTGTATTAATATCCCTTCTTTATAGCTGTGTTGTGTGGTTAACTGTTTAACTTAATTGCTAACAACTAATTTAATATCTTCATTAGAGCTCGAGCTTCATTTATACTTAGTTAATCTAATAATTCTGACTCTATTATCTTTAACATTAGGTCAACAACTTCTTTAACTATAAATCTATCTTTATTCTAAGTTAAGAAAATTATGTTTCTCTAGGATAACGTCACTGCTTTTAGAGTTGCACTCGCAAAAATGGTCAGTATTTCTCAAGATATGAAACGGCAATGTCCTACATAAAGTACAGTTTGCATGCATTATGGTGTGCTGTTATTAGATAATCGAGGGTCTGAGGTTACTTTCAGTGGATTTAGATCATTATTTCTAAAGCTATATCCACGTTGATGGTAAGTTATGATCACGGCACATTTATGACATGCCATAAGTTCCAAACTAGAGCAGTTAAAACTCGTTCCTTTCAGTTGTATCTCTAATAACATCCTTTAATAAATTCAGCCATATTATGCAGTCTAGTGCGATTGAAACTTACTTTTTGGCACCTGCTCTCTTGCCAACGTATTTGGAGTCTTATTTGTTGGATATTTCTAATGCCACGCCATTGTCGCTACAGTATAATAGACAAATTGCTTTGCCCAACATTACCGGCCCACTCATAAGTGACGTCACGTAACAGTAGCTAAATAGGTATAGGGAAGACAACAAGATCGCGTCAGAAGGGTCGTCACTTTTGTGGTTTTCCTGAACGCTCTGTGGAAGTTTTCATAATGTTTATTGTACTGCTGAGGTGAGACGAAGTGTTCAAGCAATCTTATTGTCACAACGGACTTCAATATTATCAGTCCTCAACATGAATCAGTGGTCGTGTACCTATATTATCGTAGCGTTTACCGCAAGACCCTTTTCAATAACCAAAATGTTTAGTTAGTTATTGAGTCAGGATATCCTTGGTTGACGCGGAGCGGCATTGTGGGCGTGCCTTAACCGCGTGAGTCAGGAGCCTACGAGCAAGCTCGGGCGATTTCCGCGCGGCGCGGGCGCAACGCAGGTGCAGGGGGCAACGGTCCAGTAACGATGGTGGCTAATTCGGTCCATACGTGTGGCTGCGCCATTTGAAGACATTGTTCCTGCAAAGCGAGATTCCGTTATGCTGAGATTCTGGATTTTATACTGGTTTATTATATCGAATGAATAGGTTCCTTGAAACTATTCTGAGCCTGAAGACTCGGTGGTTATATTGTGCCCAAACGCGGAAGGGAGTTTTTCTCTAAAGGAACTCTGGTTTGGTTGTGCTTGTACCTAACAGACGCCTATCGTCAGCTACTCATAATACAGGAAAGAATGCACTAGTTACCAGCTAGCTAATCGCTCTGGCGTATTTATTTATTTTCCAACGTCTTTTTAAAACAACGACCTGTAGTGCTGTAACGCATCGCTTTATCCTTTGATTAGTTGAATCTTCTGAGTTATTGCTTTGTTGGTTTTCTTGTTTAAAGCAAATGAGGTCAGCGTACTGTGACGAAGGAAAAATATAATGTGAGATATTGCTTTCTTTACTTTATCGTTGGGATGATTGTACATGTTTGTTACCAGTTTCATATATAATCGGCTTCTACTCGTATCATTGCTAGAGGCAAGATCTTGGTGACATCTTTCTTCATTACATAAAACATATTTAGGAGCATTTTCCTAGATTCCTAAATTACAAAATTGCCTCTCGCCCTAAAAGTTTAGTTCTTGGGATTGGGTCTTCAGGTATATTCATGATACTTAAGTATGACCTTTTCCCTGCTCTGGGACAAGATTCTTAACTGTTCTTGTAAAGAGGTTAGGGTAAATTACCTGCAAGACTCGGTTGAGTGTCGGAGTGAAAGTAGGACTCCCTTAGGCCATTTGAGTTGAAAGTTAATCGTAGAAGGTATATCAAGGTACTGGACTGGTTATGACAAATTATGTAATATTGTTTCACAAATTCACGAGACCCAAAAATTGTAATTCAAGCACTCTTATCTTGATAAATCATTGCGGACACCTAGTAGAAATCAAACCTAAGTGAGTCCCAATCTTAGTTCCGTAATTATGCCAGGTAAATAAATAAAGGTGGGGTTAGACATCCAACACATTTGGTCCCGAGGGAGCCAATATCGAAACGCTCGTTTTCGTAATTGATCCCGCAGCGGATGGAACCCGAAACCTTGTTCAGATCGGGCGAAGGCTCTAATTTAATTTTCCAACCAATCTCTGGCCGTCAGCATCGATCGAAAAATGTATTTATTTTTATGGAAACCGGGTATTGCATCGACCTATTTTTCCTGTATGTTTTAGAAGACTTGACAGATTTGAAAGGTTTTTATTCCCTTGAGGGGAGGTTACCTTATTACATAAAGTAATCCGTCCATTAATCCATATGAAGAAAGCTTGTAAGTGTGTGTGTGTGTGATATTAAAAGGTTTATGTCTCAGTACTGGTTGATCGTTGGCTCAGAAAATAAGCAACGCTATTCTTTGAACAGGTCCTGTAATCAATTCCAAGTTATCTTAACGAAGTGCCTCATCGGAGCAATTGTACTTCGAGATTATGCTATTAAAAGCAGACAAAGCTATTGCCATTAAAGATAATGACTCAACCCTTTTCACGTTATCGAAGGTCAAGAGCCGAGTGGGACTCTGGACCCCTAGTTGGTTGTATTTGTTGCATTGAGTCCTTATATCGTCCAGGTAAATGAAGGTGATTGACGGGGCCTCGTTTGTGTTACTGGTTAGTGTAAAGCTTTGATTTATTGGAGGCTTGATTGTACCATACGCTAATAATGACTTGCAGAGTAAGTTGCAGCAAAAATATTATGGCGTTTATGAGTCACAATCATAAACTATGGTAATGACTTTTACTGTTTACTTCCTCACATTTAATGGCATTTGATCGCAGAATATCATGTTGGCAGTTTCATTACAAAAGGTCTCTTTTCTTTTAGAGAAATTGGGGTCTGAAGTAAATCGAAGCTTAAGTAAATTGATTGCTTTGATTGATTCTATTTTTTATTTTCTTATTCTATATTTGAAGTAACAAAAAGACTCAGTGGTTTCCCTGAGTTGGATAGATCCCTAATTTTTAGTTAATGAATTTTCTACTCTAGTTTAAGAATAGAGTGGTGAAATAATGTCTCTTTATGCTCAGCACGTTGTTTGTCAACAATCTAATTTCTCATAATGAAGTCATTTCTCTTTCCCATCTTCAGCCGTCCTAACACCTGACTACTTTGATTCGTTAAGCCGTATCTCATCAAAATGTCAAATTTCACAGCCACATCGGGATACACCCACGGTCCGCGTCGTCTCGGTTATCTAGCGTTGTTGTGTAAACTCGCGGTTCGTTAACCTGGTGCGTACGCGCAGCGCACGAAATAAGGATGCTCAAGGCGAAATTATTGGGCTTTTGATAGCCTTTTTTTCGATTTGGTATACTGGATACTGTAACTAACCGGTTAGCATTACAAAAACATTCAATCTGATAATCATACGGTTCGTAACGTCATAGCTTGAAATTATAATTTAGATACCCATTTTAAACAGATTTGGTTAAAGCTAGTTGAAATTCGACTTTGTATCCTACAAGTAGCTGTTGCAGATGTTCTACATTATTTGATTTGAGTAGAAGTTTGTCAGCAGGATATTGCGCAACAAAACAAAATTTCAGTTTGATCAAAACTTCACTCGACCGGGTTCATTGTTTTTGTCCACCACTCGGGAATATCCCATCTCTGTAATCTTACTTCGTGTATGTATGCTGCCACGCACATTAGTTTCAATAGGTACGCATTGCAAATGTGACCTCTATGTCTATGGCGATAAGATTAAACCCAATTCGCCCACAGATAAGAAACAACTGCTGCGTAGTGGGACGTGTGGAGATTCGTAGAACGCCAATCGTGTTTATTAACAAAATAAAACGCTATTTTACTTTTGTTAGTCAGGTTATTTGTGTAGTACATTAGAGCGCAGTTTCTCAGCCTGTCCTTGTGATAGACTAATTGTTTCGCACCAATGACGAGGGGTTTCTCGTTTATAACAATGTACTTAATGGACCTGTGTTTACAGTTCAAAATCTGTTTTCGAAAGCTGTTGATGATAACTTGCTTTAATATGTCTTATGAAGTTATTGTTTCGCTGCAAACAGAAACCGATATAGTTAGACCTTTGGATGACATGTGAGATTCTTCACATGAGGTGTCAGAGATTATCGGTGGGTTAGGATTGTTTTTGTGAAGGCGAGAGGTCATCAACACGACCTTGCTTGGAGTCGGCAGCGTGTTGCCATTTGGCTCGGTTTCAGAATTGCGTTTTGATCCTTCGGAAGTATGGCTGTTCTCGAAGTAAGTATGGTAATGTGGACGTCCGGAGGCAATTTGTTGGTAGTAAGACCTGATGTGGGAAGACAGCTGTCTTCAGATGGTGTAATTTGTGGACGAAGAGTAATGACAACAGTTGCTTCTACATTCTTTAAATGTTCGAGATAGGTCTTTAAGTCACTTTAGGATAGTCTCAAACTATGTCATACCATTTACAGATGTTATAGCATCAAGTGGTAGTGGGATGGCCAGTTTTTGCCGTAGAATCAACACTCTTAGATGTAGATATTTCTTGGTGTGGAAAAGGAGGCAAGTGCAGCAATATAGGGGGCCCTGCGACTCGTTGAATAGGATAGAGACCGAAGACTTGACCTTGAAAGTTAGGGTACCGAATGCCCAATCCGGGGGTAAGGTAGTTTAAAGATTGGCAGAGCACTTGTGATTCCACTGGTGTTACGGATTGCCGTGCGCGGCCGTGATCTCTAATCATTAGGTGATCCGGCTGTTTCCGAATCCAAATTGAATTTAATTTTGCAGGCGAGACGCGTCTGCTATGCCGATTTTATATTTAACTCATTGTATAATTAACCCACCATTGTTATAGTTGCTTCTGTTTGCATTGCTTCTGCGCCATTGGAATCTTCACTCCTTGTACGTCTGTTACCAGGCGTGCAGTGTGTCAGGGGCGATTTCGTAATTCCCCTCGTGCTTAAACGGTGTGTGTAATTGGTAACTATTTGATCACAATCTTGCCCACGTTAATAGGCGTTGGGCGCTAACGAGAATACAGACAAGCTATCTAGATTAGATCCATATATGTGATTGTTCTTCACGAGAGATCTAGTCATTGTTTTTTTTTATTGTGGCAATATTGACTCCTCGGAAAGTGGCTGAGATGATGCTAAAGATGCTAACTGAACTATGAAACCTAACAATAAATCGTCGAATTTTTGACTGATGCATCGCGTCGGTCAGAACAGATTTTTTTGTCATCGTGATGGCAAGAATTTGAGCAAATTCAGTTCTCCTAGGAAATATCATTTTAGTGACACGGCCCAAAGACAACAACAACACCAACACTCAACACGACGCCAAACAAGTCCACAAGTGCGCGGCCAACCTTTAATTCCCTTTCCCCCAGATTGTTAAAATGACTATAATAAGTGTTCTGTACGGACCTTGACAAATACCTTATTTTTTTTCCATTTCTTCTTTCTTTACAAATTTGGCAGTGAACACCTATAAATTAAGGAAACTTTATTAGTTGTAAATATTGTAATGTAGTTAACTCTCGTCATGTTGTTTTATATCATTTTCACTTTAAAAAGTACTCTCCACGTTTTTCTCTTTATCCAAATCAGTGTCTGTAAGTCCTTTTCCACATTTTTTACTGTGAGATTACGCCGAATAGAGGTTGCGACGAAACTCCAGTGAAATTTCCTCTGTAAAAAGAAAAAAGTCTCGTTATTAGCGTTGATGGCGGCCGAGTGAACCATTTATCCCTTCCCAAGTGTCTATTTAAGAACCTTTAAGCGGGAATGAAGGCAAGATTTGACCGATATAGAGGCTGAACTGTCTGTATTCTGATGTCTTTAAATTAACAATACGGTTAAAACTACTTAATTTTTAACGGCGAAACAAAAAATAATTTTCTATTGGTTCTGCTGTCTTGGGCTTTAGGACGTCACCTATCTGCATAACTTCTGGTGCAGCGAATGTCCATGAGCGGCGTTGATTGCTCACCATCAGGGCGTTGAGTGCTCATCATTAGTCAGAGCTTAAATCGACAACCTGGTGAAGGTCGCGGTCATTCCTTGGAGAACGAATTTTAGTGAAGGCCAGTTGTGGACTTCTATTGGCAGAAATGATGATTGAGATATAAAAGCTTGAAAAATTAGGGGAAATTAATTTGTCCTGGGAATTATTGCAAGTTATTATGTGCCCCTTATGTGAAAGTTAGTACAATTGTTGGCGTTTTGGTACATTTTAGCGCTGAAAACATAGCGTAAAGCCAGCCGTAGTTTTAATTAAAATCAGACGTTCCTAAAGATGACAGCTGTTCATTATTATGAAGTATGTGTTACTACTTCTCTCTTTCAAATGACTTTGTGATCTGATAATACAAGATTGCCTGTGTTTTGTAATTATGTCACGCCTTCTAAATAATATCTCCGACCACGAAAACATGTCAAAGATATTCAGTTTATTTATGTTTGCTTGCCAATTTCAGTCGCTATCTCAAGTTCGAGCTGGCCGTCCGAGATTAAATAATTAGATTACAAGTTTCTTATGTTCATCTGCTAGGTAGGCATCCTTCTTGCTGAATAATATATCTCTATCTCATACTTTCCTTACCGTTCGAAACCCACGCTTCGCCATGAATGGATCAGCTCGGCCAGAGTGATGCAACTCTTACAGAAAACCAGCGTGAAGAAGCGTTTGTGTTTCGCCGAGTAAGGGAGGGCAACGGAGGCCTAATCCAGGGGAAAAGATAGTTTAAGGCTGGTAATGCATTTGTGACTGCACTGGTACTACGGATGTCTATGGGCGGCGGTAATGAAACATTTAAAATAACCCTGTCACAGTGCAACCATGAGCAAGGCTCAGTTAGCACAATATTTTTTGTAGCTCTGTAGAAAGAACTAATTGATTGTTAGGCAAATGTTTCTCCTAGAATAAAGTAGCCTTATCATTTTTGTTATTTGCCTACAAGTTGAATGTATTCCCCAGCGGGTACGCGTAATGTACTGCGGATAGGTTGGCTGCGGGCAGTGTGCCGCAATGTCGCAGTAATGTCGCCTCTGAAATGTCGCCCACTGTAGGCACTCAAATATTACTCGAGTGATATTGAATATATTTCGAATTGTTCAAGAGAAATCGAGTCACCGTATACAGGCGATTTAAGATTGCCAAGCAACAGTATTCGCTTGACTCCACCGGACGTCCCACCCTCTACGACCGCGCGAGGCATGATCCGATTAGAATCGACTCTTCACTCGAGATTTCCTTGAGATCCACTCCTGTGTATTCGAGTGAAATTTTAGATTCGACTGGCAGAGTTTGCCTCAAATAGGTTTACACCAGCACTCGCCAGCCGCATCGCCTGGCATGTTTTTGGGTTGTTGCGGATATCAGGCACACCTATCGATTTCCGTCGCAGTTTTTCAAGCTCGGTAACTCATTTAAATGCGTTAGGAAGGCCATCAGTTTTTGAAAGTTCTTTTTTATTTGGGTTTGGTTAGGTATGGCGTTTTGAAAGTTGCTTTATTGTTTGCCTGTCTCATATTAACAAAGTTCTGGATTATCTTTTCCCACGTAGTCTATTTGTGACAAAACCACAATAGTTTCGTTTATGTTTATGGTTTAAGGTATACTTTTCTTCTTAGTTTAAGATGAGATTAATGCATGTAGTTATGTTAACGGGGATATCTGCATGATCATCTGAAACCTATATTATTCTTCTCGTTATTTAGTATTTACTACTATTTATTTCAACTATAAGAGTAATTAAACTGTGTTGATTGCATTAAAATTACACATATTTATTATTGCATGCTGATATTGTTCGGTCAAATGTGAGACAAATAACAATTTGGTAAAACTGTTGTAATCACATTTACCGCAATAAACGACTCTGTATTCTATTGATTTACCTGAAGATGTAACTTCTGAAGATTTAACATTATGTTACTTAATGCAATAAGAATATGATCTAGATTAGTGAACTGTCACTAATCTAGATCACCGGGATACTGACCCGGGACTGATTTAATCCTAGTTCTTACATTTTAAATATTTTTCTAACATTTATTCTGGTTTTGATTAATTTGTGTTTGATGACATATGCTTCTAAATATTGTAATACCATATGTGCACCGTGTTTCGGGTATATAAATATATGATTATGATTTGCATAAACTAACATGACTATTCTAAACAGTCTTGCAACTGTAGTTATATTACACTGAGCGTATTTAGGCGCATCTAAATCTACTAAACCAATTTTATACGCTAGGCTTGTGTGAATAAAAAGTGCATTCAGTTGGAACTAATTATACGCACCAAATATAAAATTACGCTCAGTCTGTAATAGCCCTTACACTGTAATGTTATTTCGTAACGTATTATCTTCCTTTAGACATTTACTCCAATAACAAATTACACCCAACGTAAGCAATTTGTGTTACCTTCTTTATATTTTATGTATGAAATAAATGCGGATGTCAAACATGCTTATGGTACGAAATTGTAGTGTAATTCTTTATTGGTTAATATGTTTATACCTTTAGCTTCCTACTTAACGTCTATGCCTTTGAGTGAAATATTAAACTTGCTCGTTCATGCCACCAGAAAAACCATAGACAAGATGACCCGCAGATTTTTTTTTATAATGATGAAAACTTGGGTCGCCTTGTTTATGATTGACCTGCATTTATGAATAATTTACTTGTTATATTGTTCTTAACTACAATTGTAAAGGAATTACTAGTCAGTATTAAAATAGTACTTTTATTGTGTTTCAGGACATGGAAAGACACACAAAGACGCAGCCAGCGTGCGCGCGACGCACCCCATACCTGCGTCGTGCGGCCTGTACTATTTCGAGGTCCGGATCGTCTCCAAGGGCCGGGACGGGTACATGGGCATCGGTCTGTCGGCGCATGGAGTCAACATGAACCGCCTGCCTGGTAAGCAACCACTTAGGCATGAGGACGCACCATAATGAATCGTTATGCCGGTACCTCTTAAGGTCTTGTCTCCAGAGGTTAGCATGGGATCTTAACTGTAGGCTTTTAAGTGCTCTCGATGTGAAAGGGCCTGTAATAAGCGACCAGATGAGCGTTTGCACTCACCATAAAGCGTCGTACGGTACTCCAATTGAAATAGGTACAAATTTTGCTTAATTTTATTGCTGAACTTAGAGTTCGGAAAAACTCCTTATGCCCCAAATTGTACTGGTATTGTTCTCGAACTGGCAAGAACTCAGAAAACAAAATCTTAACGATATAAGTCTTAGTTTACTCGTTAACTTAATACTGTATCGTTGAGTTTAACAAAAACGTTTCAAAACTTGTAAGTTTATTCCCAGGAAGAAGGAATGAAGAGTTTTGAACTTCCGGAGATAAAAGTTGTACGGAACAAGAGCGTTGATTTATTTTCAGTTGAATCGTTAATGTAAGAGGAACTGTGACTGGCTGGAATTAATATGAAATGTTTGGCAGTTTGGCCGGCTAAATTTAGATCATAGAGCGTGCAGTGCAGCAGTGGAGATGTTATTTGTGATATTAATTTTTGTGGAATTTTCTTCGTTAAGTTTTTACTGCTGAGTTTCTTGCTGGTGTCTTCTCGGTAGAAAACTACATTCCGAACTAGTGGTAAACATATTGACATATCCACTCAGTATCCACTGACTGTGACACCGTTAAATTCTAGTCCTTTCAATCCTAAAACCCTACATAAAAGAATATTCACCAGGCAATAATGTATGAAACAGCTGATTTTATCTTCCTTATTTTGATGGGACTTTATTCCTGTATGTAGGGCTTCTGAATTGTGAAATGAAGTGCGTGCAGGATTTCGCTCGATTATTTCTTTTAGCTCTGCGATACTTTTGGATTAGACGATGAGATAATAACTCTGAAATATTTGTAAGTAAGTTTTTTATGTACTACGCAACGTACGAAGACCAGCGATATTAATTTAGTTGCGCAATCCAGAGTTATTCCTTTTTAGGTCAAACTTTTTACTAGCGACCTTCCGATGTAATGCCACTAATAAAGACTGAGGGAACCAGTGAGTCTCCAGTTAAACTTAATAATGAAATTACTCCAAGACGAAGCTACGGAGAAGTTTATAAGATGAAACCGTTGAATGCTTTCCTTGGAAATAGGTCACGTCTGATAATGATTTCTGTTAGAAACTTGAGGTGGGTAGGTAGGTAGATTTTAGGTAATTATCAGACAGGTTCACTTGATGGGAAGCGAACTTTAGCTCTTAGGCTGCATTTCCAATGCTGCACCAATAGAAGAAGCTTGCTCGTTGACAAGCGGAGTTTTTATGCAATTCTATTGGTGAATTTTACTCCGTCCCGCTTCAGTGAAAACACGTGTTCTTCTGATCTCCTCCAAGTGATGAGCAAACGTAGAATCCGTCAGTGAACTCGCTCGCGAACTAGCACGAACTATTGGCATTTATGTGTTCTGCCGACCTTAGATTTGGTCGCAGTGATACTGGTCTGCATAATAACTATACAGCGACTCGCTGAAAATAATAAAAAAATATTGACTACAAACACTACAAGTGCATATTGTGTTACAAGTTGAAAGGCAATGAAAAATATTCAAGGCGACATCTGTTTACGTTTTACGGGCATGGTGTAGAATGCATAATGTAAAAGTATGCTCAGCCATAACCTAGGCATTAGCATAAGCCTGGAGTGCCGGCTGGCAACAGAATAACTGCGAAGCGTCAACTAATGAGTTGCATCGAGCATGACTGGTCTTTCATGTCATAATATACACTGCATAATGCAGGGGGCTATCGGTAAACCTCTACATCCCTTTGACCATTTCCACCAGCCATTCAGAACAACGTTTGTTCGAAGATTTTTGGAAATTCGAATTAAAAATATTCAACTTTTCATACCAAGTCGCTCACGTGACTTGTTCATTTTGTTAGTTCGTAATTACCCACTTACGGCTTGGCTTGTACGACCAAGTCAAATTCTTAATTTCGGTTTAGTGTTATTTTGAATCGGATGCTAAGCAAGTTTTTCACTTTTCATAAACCAATTGATGACTTGTAAATGACTTTTTCTGAAGGCTGCCCCGACTTCTTGTTCTCGCTTGACTTTTGTCCCCTAGTGACAAAGTTTCTAACCGCCTTAGGATTAACCTAAGAGCATATGACGTGGATGCATAAACACTACTATTAATTTACTCTCCGACAATCCACTAATCTCGGAATCTATTCCAGGCTGGGACAAACACTCGTACGGCTACCACGGCGATGACGGGCACTCGTTCTGCTCGTCGGGCACTGGCCAGCCGTACGGACCCACCTTCACGACCGGTGACGTCATCGGCTGCGGCGTCAACCTCGTCGACAACACGTGCTTCTACACAAAGAATGGACATCATCTGGGCATCGCATTCAGAGGACTGCCGGTGAGACAACTCCTAAATAACTTAGAACAGGGTGTCACCCAGTTTCGCTCAGATAGGTATCCTCAATACTCCATATACTGGATTAGGGTTCATACGTAGCTAGGTTTCCAAAGTGACAGCTTAAGATAAAATCAGGAATGACATGCTAAATTGAAAACTATTCGTAACTGCTGTACGGTTTTTGGTGATTTATTGGAATTAAATACACTGATCAGAGCAACATTGAGCTTGTTTGTCACAATTGTCTCCTATCACTGCTGGTTTGTTTAGTTAGATAATTGATGTTTACAATGGATCGATGTCTTTATTATCCCACGCCACCCACCTTCATCATCCGTAGGATATCCCTGCTGAAGATATACTTACAAGTTTTTCAAGAAGCTGATATCAATTTCCGTTTTGCCTGTTCCAGCCAAACCTATATCCGACAGTGGGACTCCAGACGCCAGGCGAGGTGGTGGACGCGAACTTCGGGCAGCAGCCGTTCGTGTTCGACATCGAGGACATGCTGCGCGAGCTGCGCGCGCGCACCAGGCTCGCCATCGACGAGTTCCCGCTGCCCGATGAGACGCATTGGCAGCAGGTGTTGCACAGGTAAACTTGTTTCCCTTTCAAATGCATCAATCACAATGAAAGAGACAAAGCGATAGTTTTCGATAGCGAGGATAGTATTTCAAAGTCATGGTAAGGCCACAGATCGGTAGTACCCACTGCTGAGTATAGGCCTCCCTTTCCTTACGCCAATGTACTCGGCCCTAAGCTGCTCGGATCCATGTAGTCCCTCCGATTTTGGCGATATCCTCGACCCATCGTGACACCGGACGACCTGGAGTTCGTCTTTAGTCGTGTTATGTTACAAGCGGCAAATCAAAAAACCAGATCAAGTGACCGTTGCCGCTCATGAAATGCCGTAAATGTTTATGGTCTTACTACTTTACGTTTTGGCTACGTGGCCATGGTTTATTTAAGTAATTACAATATTGGGCTCAGTTTGGTGCCTTGAAGTGCACCTGGTTCTAGCTTTTAACTTCAGCCATTGCAGCATTGGTGACGTTTCAGTCAGAACATAAATATCTTACATAATGTGTAACATAATAAAAGCGTTTATTTTGAGCACGTGTCATATACAAATGATATGAAACTCGGTTAATCATTGATGACTGTATCTAAAGCTTTAGTCTGATCTTTTGCAGGATGGTATCTACATACTTAGTGCACCACGGCTACTGCGGTACGGCGCAGGCGTTTTCTCGTGCCACTGGTCAGCCGATCGACGAAGATATAGCCTCTATCAAGAATAGACAGCGTGAGTTTCTTCTTCTATGTATAATTTTTAAAAGAGAAATTATTTGAGGACTTTTATTACATTGGGTCGCCTCGAACTAAAATAATGTGCAGTGTTTTTAGTACACTCACTGTTTGTTTATATGTGTTCCAGGAGTGTGTCAGTGTTAGGGGGTCCATCCAGGTTTTCTTTTTCAGGATTTTTATTTTTCAGTAGGTTCATCACATATTTGTGTTTTAACAGTGGGAGAGCCTCGCTTCGGCATGAATGGACCGGCTCGACCGGAGTAATACCACATCCTCACAGAATACCGGCGTGAAGCAGTGCATGCGCTGTGTTTCGCTGCGTGAGTGAGGGTACCGGAGGGCACTGGTGTTGCAGGTGTCCATGGGCGGTGGTAATCGCTTACCATCAGGTGATCCGTCGGCTCATCTGCCACCTATTTTTCCTAGGCCTCCCCCAATAGCCTCCACAATATCCTCCACTGCTCCCTATTCCTTTCCAGCGTTCGCCAGTTGTCGGAGTGCTCTTTCTGGGCCTACCACTTTGACAGCGACCTTAAGGTTGCCATTTCGTGACAAGCTGAGTCCATCTCTCCGGGTGTATTCTTACAGTGTGGCCAGCCCAATTCCATTTCAGCTTCGCAGCTTTCTCACCCACGTCCATGACACCGGTTTTTGAGCGGTTTGTGGTATTTCTCACCCTATCTGTGAGTTTGATACCCAGGATGCTTCGCTCCATGGCTAAAATCTTGAGCTTGGACTTCTGTGAGTGACCATGTCTGAGCACCGTAGGTAAGAATGGTCAATGAGTTTCCGCTTTAGTGATAGTGGAAGGTCGTCCTTCATGTAAGCGTGCCATGTATTACATAAAAAATGGTGTGTTCCAGGGGTGAGTAAGTTGGTGCTGGCGGGGCGCATCGGCGAGGCGATCGAGCTGACGCGGCGGCTGTACCCCGGGCTGCTGGAGCGCGACCAGGACCTGCTGTTCCTGCTCAAGTGCCGCCAGTTCGTCGAGATGGTCAACGGGTCTGACTCCGAGGTATGGGCAAAGAAATTGCTAGTTTATCTTAGTGTATAGATGGGAGGCGGTCGGTTTATGGCACTCCCAGCAAACTGAACAAATGGAAAGGAAGGGAACCTAACTCTCTAGTGAGCCTAGAGCCCCTTTGTCTAAGACACTAAGTCTTTAGAGCTTTGTCTAACCATGGGAATAAACACTTTTATTGCACGCAAAATTACACTGATTTCATTTTGTTACAATTTGATGTTGGAATCATCGTGATAGACTAATTCAATTGGACTAATGGATAAGTCTATTAAAACATGGTGAATTTTAAACATATGTTCGTACGTTTTGTTTTACCCAGTGAGTAAGAGTACCATATGATCAATCATGAGAGAAGGGGTTTTAAGATAGGCAGGTCACTCGTGACTCTATTAGTAAGTTTAATGAGCGGTGGCAATCGCTCACCATTAGGTGATCTTTCTTCGTCTGCCAACTACTGTTATCAAGTGATAAATTGGGTAATGAGTCAACGACAAGGTTTATAGTTAGTGTGTAACAGGAAAAATCCTTGGGTGGTGTAATGGACGCTCAGCGCCATCTATTAGCGCACTGAGATTTTGCTTTATCTGTGGTCAGATGTGCGGGCTGGCGGGCGCGGGGGCGGCGGGCGGGCGCGTGCAGCAACGGCGTGGCCACGTCCGTGATCTCGCACACCAGCCGCACGCCGCCCGGCTCCATCGCCGCCGTCACCAATGGTAAACTATACTACACATTCATACATATTCGATCCCCACCCTGGACAAACATTCGTGTTATGACCACATGTGTGTGTTGTATATGTACCTATTTAAGTATTATATTTGTTTTTCCTCACTTCTTTGATACCTGTAACGCTGTATCTGTAATACGAGTGCTTAAGCTACTCAGTACGGAGTCAAGTCAATGTGTTGTGTGAATTTATTCATTTTGTAGGTACAAATAGTTTTTTTTTTAGATTTCGAAAGAAAAATAAATCCAAATCGGTTCATCCGTTCGGGAGCTACGATGCGATAAAATAACTTCCTTAGTATAAGTAGATTACGAGTGTCGATTGTAACATGAGGTTTTCAATAAATTCATTTATTACTTTATTTATAATTGTTCGCCGAAATACTTAATTCGTAGGAACAGCCTCCTGAATCAAATGCAACATTAGTCCAGTTTCACGATGTCGTCCACCTACCTCGTGGTTCCAGGTGTCCAAGAAGGCAACTCGGAGGAGCACAGCATGTGCGACGTGGACATGGCCACCGACGCGCCCGACCCCGCGCCCCCCGCGCCCGCACAGCCCCCCGCAGCCCCCGCGGCCCCCGCGGCCCCCTCGAACCCCCCGCACCCGCCACACGCCACCAACGGTGCGCACGCGCCAGGTAAGCTAACTTAATATTACATCATCGAATCGGTTGTGTAAACTTTTGTGAAGTGATTCCGAACAGCCCGCCTTAGTACTAAAATTAAATGAAAAATAAATTTATTCACGAATAACATTTACACCTATTTACAAAATTTCCCATACTAACAGAAAGAAGACTTAAAAAAATTGTACTCTGTGATTGCCCTACTCTTATGTTATTCATTCGACCGATCACCGTGTAAATTGACCTCGATTCTACAGTACGACATCTAGCGAATTTTTCATACGCGCTAGCCCCCATTTTAACAGTTATGGTGCATTATGTAAAAACTAGTTCTAACTAGAAAAAACGCGTCCTATCTAATAACTAGTTTTAACTGTAACATATATACCTAAATAAAACGAGTATTAAGACGGGCTGTAATTTTAATTCCAGGAGCAAAAGATTTTGTAGACATATAAAAAACCGACTTTCAATTTGAGATTTAATATTGGCAGAGTTAATAAGACATATGATAGACAAATTTTAAGACAATACATTTTTCCTGGCGTAAAAAAACTACTTCTGTGAATAGATTATCTAAGTCCAAGTCTATGCTCCTAGAATTACGTTTTAGCTATATTTTTTTAGATCATTATGATAAAATAAACAATATGGCCAAAAAAAAAGAGGCCTATGACCTGCTAACTGTACTATCAATCTTACAGTTAAAGTTTCCAATGTTGACCCTTATGTCTTATGTAATAAGAGCCAACAACAAACTGCAAATTGTGTGACTGATAGTAAATGCGACAGTCGTTTGAGAGAACATTGGAGAACATTTGGGAATAAAATTAATTGGAGTCCTTTGCGACACATATGTATGAACTATTGAAATTGCAAATTAATTTTATTATTATTATATATGTAAATTGGCAATTACATACAAATTTATCTTATAATAATTATAATGACAGACTTAGAACACATGATTATTAATTTTATTTAATATTTAAAGTTATTTTTAATGTTTATGTATTATTTGCACATCATGCCATTCATTGATTTAATGTTTGATCATAAAGTTTTAGTTACATTTTATCATTTAACCATTATATTTATTATTTGCTCGTCGTTTTAGTTTTTGCATGGGTTTGTTCATGATTTAGTTGATTAATTTACTAACATGGCCATTGGTATATCTATAATGGATTTTAGACTATAATCTGTATTAGTAGAAAGAGTGTACTATTCGAATGTATTAGCATTTTTGCAATAATAATGGGCACACGTACGCTCTGTATAAAATTAATATTGAAATCCTATTGCCATCCCTTCCTTAGTCTAACTAAGTATTTTTCAAATATGAAAGGCTTGCCACCCAGGCCCGCTTTGCCTACATTGAAGGCAGGGCCCCGGTGCCTATGTTTAACGCCCAAACCCTGCCTTTAACATTCGGCCCCAGTATTCCGAGTATCGAGATCATGACGTCGCAGTATAGATGTGGCTGACCATGCGCTGCGAGTAACGCTACACTGGAAGGTTCACTAACGGGCTGCATGCGGGCAGCCGTCTCGTTGGATTTACAACTTTGTATGTATGATCTGGAAGTTCAAATTAGATATTTTACTATCAAAATATAAATAGGTAACAGACGGTACACTCAACATAATTCCTGTGATTATTTCATAATCGATTACGATGTGTTTTTCGATTTAATTGGTTCAAACCGTCTCACTCATAATCGGAGCATGATGGGATATTAATTTATCGAATTTATTCGACCGATTTAGACCTGGTATGTTATACATAAACTGACCATACGACCCGTTTTGAATGGGACAGTCCCGTTTCTCGGTCACTTGTAAATAAAGCGCCGGGACGCAAAATTGTCCCGTTATATGAAAAATCGTCCCCTTTTATCCCGATATGACGAGCCGCAGGAGCCTCGTCTCGTATTGAGAAATGAAAAGGTTAGTTTAATTATACATAATATGTATGTCACACAGTCTACACGTATATAGACTGTGTGAATACGTTTATCTTTGTGCCTATTTATTTTGTATTTTATTAAACGAAAGCCTCTACATTAAAATCGACCTTATCCTAATAACATGTAAGTTGAAAATCCAACGAGCGTCTGCAGTTATTTTGTATTCGGCTTGTTCCTCACCGCTCATGGCATTAGTGGCATCTCACCGTCGGCACCTAGTTTATAATGGTTGGAGCTCGGCACCGTCGCGATCCGCCGCTCGCAGTCATTACTTTACAGTACAGAGAAAACGTTCATATTGAAAGTGGCAGTCATTGGCATGGAATTAGAACCGGTAATCTATACTATTATTAAAAGAGGTTAATCTCATATTCTACGCCAGGGCTTATAGGTAAACCGAAAACACGAAACACTTGCGTGATACAATCAAACGTCTAGCGCCATCTATTGCTAGACAGTGGAACTACTGTCCCGAAACGAAGTTAGGGCGGGCCACTAGTCTTTAATAAATGCGCCTACACTTTCGTGAAAGGTCGGCATCGCATCTGCACTCCTTCTGGAGTACCCGCTTGTTCGTTTGCCTATCTCATAAAAAACGTACTGGCTAAACGGCATGTGCTATGAGAAAAATGACAGTGTGAATGAGATTCAATTGACAGTTATGAGGCTTTATATGGGTGTGATAGAGAAAGAAATCAGCACACCATGTGTGAGTATCAAGTATGGCCCTCCTTGAAAGTGATCTGTTTAGTACGTCTATGATCATTGGTTCGTAGGCAGCCCTATTCCAAAACATACGAAAGCATTCGCATACAATGTGTCAAACCTCCTAAGTGTAATTTTTTTGACATTTTCTTGTAGAGTCTACACTGTCCCGATGGCGCATTTGGTAGTAAAAAAGGACAGTTCGATTTCCAGTTCGATACAACATTCGTGTGATAAGGAACTAATTACCTCTATAAGGCCATCTTTGTAAGATCAGGGCACTCCCAACTCTGCCTTATCTATAGACGCTCTAGCCTTATTTGGCACGTGGCCAAAATCAATGCAGGTGTTCGAAGCAAAGCGCCCAGGACTTTCGAAATTACTCGCCCGTCGTGGCGTATATGACTAGTCTCTGGGGGGTCTCATCTATGTTAAATAAAAGTTTCTACATTTCCAATGCAATTTGTTCTTTCCATCACATGACATAGCCACTATTTTACCCCAAAACAAACGTAAAGTAATAGCTGCGAGTAGTGGCGGGTGGGAGGCGCGCGGATGGGTCGTGAGGTGCGTGCCGTGTTGTAGATGGCGAGCTGCCGCTGGTCAAGGGCATGCCCGGCGTGACGGCCAGCGTCGCGGCGCTCTTGCCGTACCCAGGTAACACAGCTCAGCCCAGGCCCACTGTCTCATGCCATCATCATCACATGGCTACTGTAAGGCTGGCTTTAGGCGCGACGCGTGGGTACGAAAGACAATACAGATCCTTTTAGATACGTTGTTGAACAGGGGAACCATTTTTTTTATTCTACGACAGATAAGCATTTGACCTCGATCGCACCAGATGTTAACGGCCCAGATAGCAGACACAATGGAAAATCACTTTTGGGTCTTACGGCGATAAGTGAAGATTTTTTTTATTATTAGACTTATAGGCCAACGCTTGACCACAATCGCACCTGATGGAAAATGACGATGAGGTCTAGGATGACACGCGTTTGCCTAGAAGATGCCTGTTCACTCTTGCCTTAAAGATAGCCAAGTTATAGTGGTAGGATGATATGATATGATGGTCTAAGATGGACTATGCTTGCCCGTGAAAAGCCTATTCACTCTTGCCTAAAAGAGGTCCAAGTTATCTTGTTCACCAACCAACTGTTGCACTACCCTCACAACTGCACAAACGTTTTCTCCCAACATTGAGCTAATTAATGGTAGAAATATGATAGGTTTGAAAAATGCTGGGATTCGAACCACGATCCTCCGTATGGAAGGCGCGTTCTTATCTCCATTCGTATCATGATCTTCCGCCCCGGGCGATCGACACCCACGCAACGCCACTAGTGAGAACGTGGACTCTCCTCTTGCTTATCATCAGGCTGAGGTGAGCCGATAAAATGAGCTAATATAAAAAAAAGTTGCTCAATTTGCCGCCCCCCTGGACGTGCCCTGGATACAACTAGAGCGCACAAAAAATTATACCGATTGGAATTGTGAGTTTTGAGTAATAGACATCAATAGTCCTTGAGCCGTTTTCAAAATGGCGCGGCCCGTAAAAGAAAATGACCTGAAGATAAAAGGACTGAGGTTTAAGCAGGGTACGCATGAATACCGCCACTCGGCGGGCCGCTGCTGTCTCCCCGCGAACGACGAACGCGAGCAGCGCAGCGGGCTCGTGCATGTACACGGCTAGATGAGTACCCTTGCGCAGTTCAGACGTTTTATGCTAAAACGGAAAACATTTAACCTCCATTATACCTGACATTGAGGCAAAAATGGTAGTGGTATGAGAATTAGCAATACAATACGTGTCGCGTCTAAAAGCCAGCCAAAACCTTCCTCACGGTCATTTACGAACTAGATTCTCACAATCTTTCACACGATTATATTCTCATTCCAATCACTTTCTGACTGTCTTCTCCGTAAAGACTCCATCTTTCTTCATTCTCCCTAAACATCAGTCCCGTCCCGCCATTGAAAAGATCGTTCATTTGTTCTTTCATCAAAGATCATTCAGTCATAATTACCATTGCGTATAGCTTCGGAGGCGGCGCGTAAGTACCGATTTGAATTTACAAACTGATAAACTACAGTTGTGGTAAGTGTGGCATTGTTATTATTTTATTAATAAGGTTTGATGTTTCTTGGTTCGAATAGTCGATGGATTAAAATGGCAGTTGCCTTAATTATTCAGCTATGTACTTTCCATCAGAATACCAAAAGAGAAAAATATACAATTAGTATAGCACATGGTGGAGGATTTTTTTTTGGAACTTGATAAATACTCAATATCTTTATTGCATCCATAGTGTAGGGACAGTAGGTGGTAAATATATTTTTGTTTGCACAGAAATAGAGTCAAGACTCTATAATTTAAACTAAACGCTGATGGAAAGTGAATGGCCGAACTATCGCTCAAAGTTGGATATGACTTAGCATGTTAACTGAAGGTTGGTGGTGGAAAGAAAATAAGTATAAGAATGTGGTGTTCTATTATTTATTTAGTTATTTGAATCAAGGAACAATGTGCATGCATAAGTATAACGACTATTGAGGGGTTCCGCGAAATGAAATCCGTCAGATGGCGCTTTTATATGGACTGTACCCTCTAGTTGTGAGGGTAGTTGACTAATGTCAAGTGAGAATAATTGAATGAGTAGATATTAAGCAACTGTCGAAGTCAGAACTCGGTCACACACGTTCAATAAGTATGTATACTTTGACTTTGAGTTCAACTTGTTACCTACTTTTACCAAGGTCGGTAGATTAAACCTCATACAAAGTCTGAAGTGCTTTATTCTGCCGACCTTAGCATTTTTCTAACATAAATTGGTTAATTACATCACAAAAATAATGTCCTTATTTAAAAAAATCGTCTAACGGATTTCTAATTGTCGGAATCCGTGATTGTCGTCATCATGAGTACATTGGCGCAAGTATTGCATGATTGACTTTGGGATTCAGTGGGTTCAATCAAATTGATATCATTCCCTTCCTTTATCGGTCGCTATAATGAAACTCATTGAAAATACTTTGTCCATTGATTTCAATGAGGCTTTGAGCAACACGGGTCTTCTTCGAAAATTAAGGAGGGCTTGCTTTTTTGACATTTTCAAAATTTATTTTATAATAAACTTTGACATTATTGTTTGGTCGACTCTAGCTGATATGAAGACCTTTTTATTACAACAGTAAATATCAGATCCTGATAAGACTAAAAAAAATTTGATTCTATTATCATCATGATAAAGAACAAATTCGATTGCGCTACAGTCTACAATATAAGCTTGACTATGTTGTGTGTATATTTACAATAAAGTAGAGTAAAACAAAATATACTTGCATGTGAAAGGGATGGAGATAGTGAGGCGAGCTAGGTCGGTAGCATGCCCACTATTTATTTATGTAAGTGGCTTCTTATCTATATTGCGTGTACCGATATGTATTACGTATATGTATGACTATATCTGTGGACATACGGGGGGACTAACATACACTGCATGGGACGTGGTTGGATTCAGGATCAAGAAGTGGTCATTTTGTATGATTATTACATTTTTCGAACAGATACTGTTCTGCAAGCGATTTTGGTACTGGCTAACTGGTACATAGTTACGTTAGCCGACCGTTCAAGGTGATTTTGAAACGGTGAGATGATAATATTTGAAAATGCAACATTTTAAAACTAGATATGCCCACATTATAACTAGCTTAAGCACTTTAAGATGCTACAATTAGTCCTCATTTACTTTTTGGTAACGAAAAGGCAAGACACCGAAGGTAGCCACTGCTCTATTAGAGTGACCCCACACAGCGAGCGATGGCGTCTTACCGGCGACCTCCCCACATAAGCATTTTCGGCCGTTGCGTCCCGAAAAAGTTAGTGTGGGGAGGTCGCCGGCCAGTCGCCAACGCTCAAAGGACGCTAGTGTGGGGGAACTCTTAGATATTAAGGTAGGTCTCTTTCTGATTTGATCCTGGGTCCAACTAAAGATACCGTTCTGAAGTCACGTTTGACCTCCGCACTTTGCCGGGCCCCGGCGCCGTCTAGCGTGTGGATTGTTACACATCTCCTTTTAACTCGAATACTTTCTTTTCCCATTTTTTATCGAACCTCACCGTTTTTGTTGGCGTGTTGATAGCAGATTTTCTAAAGTACCTTCAAATGTAGCACGAATGAAAAATGGAGAATAGTTATATGCTTTTTGTCTGTTTTGTTTGTCCGTTGAGCAAAACACGCTTAATTTGAATTTTCCAACTGACATTTTGATTTCTCTATCAACGCTCAACTATTTAGATCGGATAGCTTAGTCCTTGCCTGTGAAGTACGGAGATGAGACGACCGTGGCGTGCTCTTGGGCAGTCACGGTAGTATTCCCTCATGTCCGATCATCGTAGACTATGAGGGCTATAGCGTGTGAAAAATCCACTAGATGGCGTACTGTAGAATTGAGGTCCATCTACACGGTTATTGGTTATTTTTGTTGTGAGATTTTAATTCAAATCTTCAAGAAACGAGCCTTTACCTTCCTAAACCGGCAACGCATCCGCACTCCTTTTGGTGTAGCTGATGTCCATGTCACTTACCATCAGGTGACCCGCTTACTCGTTTGCCTTCCTGTTTCATAAAAAAAGAGATGTCAAAATGTAATTAAACAACCAATGACGTTGAAGTTAGACCTCAGTTTAACAGTATGGCATCTAGAGGTTTTTCCACATGCGATAGCTTCCATGACTAAGTTATCCGATCGTATTTCACGATGCGTTCGCGCATCAACGGGGAACTAAGCTCGGCTCCTGTACAGAGGCGGACGGCTGCGGCGCGCGCGCGTCCGTGGAGCGGATGCTTGCGTTCGGCCGCGAGCTGTACGCGATGAGCCAGAAGCTGCAGCAAGATTTGTACCACAAGTCTATGTTAGAGGTGAGTTTGAATGGTTATCGTTGTTTTCAATCGTTACGCTCTTGACTGGGCTGTCGTGGTCGCCACGTTTTGTCGTGGTCTGAAAGCATTTACGACTTGTGAAATATCAACGCGATGATAAAGCCTATTAAACATATTTCATATTTGGATCTCACGGCCGCTTACCATCAGGCGGAGTGAGGTCATCTTGATTGTCCTCAATATATAAAAAACAGAAGTTGATAAACCACAGAGTGGTTTAACCTTGAAAGACAGACATGACACTTATGACATGAGAGAGACAAACATGTGGCAGAGACATGATTCAATATGCAGAGGCATTTTGTGCATCCTCTGAGAAACTTTCAAAAATGCATTTTTATTATTTGTTATTTAATTAATGTTACTGTTCATCGATGTAGAATTTAATTAACTGGTTTCCACATTGTTACGAATTAGGCCTTTATGAAATAACTAGTGGCCCGCCCTCACTTCGCTTCGGGACCGTAATTCAGAAACGAACCCATAGATGGCGCTGTGTCCAATTACATCGCGCAAGCGTTTCGTGTTTTCGGTTTACCTATAAGCCTTGTCGTTGTCTATAGAAGTTATCTCTTTATAAATAGTATAGAAGAAATATAAAAATTGTACTGTAAATTTTTCAAAGGATATGCTGATATTAATAATTTATTGGTATGTTTCAGAACGCGTTTAGTCTACTAGCGTATAGCAATCCCTGGGACAGCCCGGTGGGCTGGCAGCTGGAGCCCGTGCGCCGGGAGTACGTCTCCGAGGCGCTTAATTCTGCCATACTCGGTTAGTACAGTGGCCAGCACATCAAGTTACTACAATCTGTCAAATTTCCTCAGTTGATATTGAACCAAACACGTTTGACATAAAAGTGAGGTTCGATTGAAGAAATTTGACAGATTGTAGTAACTTGATGTGCTGGCCACCGTACATCTTAAAAATATATAGGGTGTATATGTGAACATTTACATCCCTTTAACCAAGTGTTTACTTTGAACAAAATTTGTTACTGACTTTTCTTTTAATGACTTGATTTCTATGATGGTGGCCTTTGCCCTGCAGTGGGACAGTGTATAGGCTGACCTTTTACTTTACACCCAGAAACTATTAACCAAAAGCCTTTTCTAAGGCATAAAACAATTGATTTTCTATGTGACTGTTGTCTGGGCCTTACGACGTTATCCTTATTAATATTATAAATGCGAAAGTAACTCTGTCTGACCTTGTAAAGATAATTTTGTTTGCAACACTTGTCATAATAAGTAGCAGTACGTTAAGGCTAAACGTGTGTCGCCTTATTGAAGAACGTATTTCAATGACAATGCGGCTAATCGTTAATCTGCCGCTATTTCAAAATGGCCCTGTTTTTGATAACAGCTAGCCGTAATGTAATACGGCGGATTATAAGATACGGCTACGACATATATTTATAGGCTAATACTTAACACCCAGACACTATTAATATTAACATTACTTAATTGACTGGCCGGATGGCGCATTTGGTAGTGACCCTGCCTCATACGCCAAAGGTCGTGGGTTCGATCCCCACCCTGGACAAACATTCGTGTGATGAACACTTGTGTTTGTTCAGTGTCTGGGTGTAATATATGTATTTAAGTATTATATTTGTGATCCTCTGTTGTCTGATATCTGTAACACAAGTGCTTAAGCTACTTAATACGGAGTCAGGTCAATGTATGAGATGTTGTGTGAATTTTTTTTTTTTCATGTGATAGGTAGCAGACGAGCAGGCGGATCACCTGATGGTAAGCAATTGCCGCCGCCCATGGACACATGCAACACCAGTGGAGTCACAAGTGCGCTGCTAACCTTTTATCCCCTTCCCCCCCGATGGGCCTCCGGTACCCTCACTCACTTAATTAATCAATCACTCAATTTATTTATTTATTACAGAGGCAGCGGGCATGCAGTGGCGGTCGCCGGTGGAGGAGTGCGTGGCGCACTCGCGGGACCTGCTGCAGCGCATGGCGGGCGCGGGGCTGGGCGCCTGCGCCTTCGCCGACCTGCCCGCGCTGCTGCGCCGCTGACCGGGGACCGTGCCCGCACCGCCCCGCGCGGCCGTGCCCGCACCGCCCCGCGCGGCCGTGCCCGCACCGCCCCGCGGGGCCCGCCGCCTGCTGCTCAGCCTGCCGGGACTAGTGTCGTGTTGTGCCGTGTCTACTTAGTGTAGTGTGGGGTCTGTGCTAAGTGTCACCGGGTAACCTGGTCGGTACCAGAATAATAGGAATGGTCGTGTCCTGCCTAGTGGTACTGAAATGGTCGTGTACCTAGTGGTACCAGAAATGGTCGTATCCTTTTTTGGAAGTACCAGAAAAATGGTCGTATCTTGTTTTGGTGGTGCCAGGAAAATGGTTGTACGCTATCTAATGGTACCAGAAAATTGGTCGTATCCTGTTTTAATGGTACCAGAAATAAGGTCGTATCCTATTTTAATGGTACCAGAAAAATGGTCGTATCCTGCTTAGTGGTACTAAAATAACGAATGGATAAAGTCTGATAAATGGCACTGGTGTCTGGCGATGTCCGGATTAGTACCAGGAAAATAGCGATGGTACGTGTGTCTAAAGTCAGATGTCGCTTCGTTGTAATTATCCCAAAGTCCTGGATCATGGACGAAATGCACCCCGTATACACAAGATCCAAAGTTAAGACCTAATGACACACAAGTAGCTAATCCAGCTCTGTATCACTCGCCAATCGTTTGTGACGAATGGCGTCACGTTTGATAAGGTTGAAATTACATCGATAGAATTGCTTTAGAAACACCACTTTTAAGGAAATTGAGGAAAAACACCATTATAACATCGATAATAGTCTTATTACTAAATGGGACCATCTAATAAAGACAACTACGTCTTGTGATAACAAAGCAATAGAAAGAGAAGTTCGACAAAAGAGAAACAATTTCAAAACAAAATGGCGACCCAAACACGGAACATATTCCTGGAACGGACGGAATGGAGACGCAATCGTCAAGCGAAATGTATAATAATGTACAATGTAAATATGATCAAGTATAACCTACGTACGCACATCGGATGCCTTAGCGACGCCGCGTCTATATAAGCGAGTTCGCTGTACAAACGACCGGTTCGCTGTACGAACGAGAGTTCGCTGTACGAACGAGAGTTCGCTGTACGAACGAAATAGTTCGAAAAATGACTATGAACGTGACTGTTCACTGTACTACTTTGTTGTGCTATCTATCTAAATAGAGCTTGAACATAAAAAAAAGGTTTTAGCTCACTGTTTTGATTCGAAAGAGTTCGAGATAGAGAGAGACATGATGAAATCACTCAGTTACGTCGTACAAGCGAACCGGTTCGTTGTGATTGCGAGAAACTTCGCTTGCCGCTTGCTCGGCTTAGCGTTCGCGTATCATGCCCAACTTTAGCGCTGTTTCCACTTTGTATGCTTAGATATTTCTAATAATAATGATACAGTTGCTCATATAGAATTAATAGTCCAGACGTGTCGATACTAGAGTTAGAGGTCTATTGCCGAACTTTCAAACGACTTATCTCATTTCTACGATTCTTCAAGCACGGTTCACATCTTTGAATCCGAAGTATGTTACTTAAAGTTAGACAACATTGTACAGTTGAAGTGAAAACAACGCTAAAGTGTTTTTATTATTAATAATTTCGCATTATTTAGTGGAATATTTAGCGTGGTCTGCGTTCTTGTTTACACCGCAGAGCCCGCCGGCGGCTAGTCAAGCCTTTATGAACTCTATTGAATTGATATTTAACGTGTGCTCCGCGTAACAACGACAGGACGTTGAGACAATGTGTTTAAAGTTTAAATTCGAATGTAGCATTAATGTGTGACGTGACGAAACCACGAAGCGTTGTGTATATTGTCTGCGTATATTATAGATATATTGATATAGATTATATAAATGGATATTGTAATGGTCGGAGCGCTGTCTGCATTTGCGTTGTATAACTGATTATAGGTTGTGTGTGGATCATTGTGAATATACATCTCCCTTATCAATTGTATATTTTTTGCAAAAATTTTGTACGAATTTCTTTCAAATGTGTGCGGGGTCGGGATTTTGTTGGCCAATGTTGAAACTGAAATTGGTGCACTGTCTTCGAACAAAATCATAAAACGACTCCTCCGAATAACAAAGTCTGATCTGCAATATAGCAGGGCTTTGTTATTCGGAGTAGTCGAAATGTATACTTTAATTTTGTCATTATACTACACGCTCTAAGACAACTTAAAATAACCTTGTAGAACTCATTATAGTAATCATTTAGTACAATTTACTTTATCTTAATAACCTGTAAAAATCGTGCCAAAAGCGTCCCGATCCTGTGAGAGTGTAGCCACTCGCCTACCGACGCCGCAGCCGACGCGGCAGCGCTGCCAGTTATTATACAGCTATAATACGACGGAGATCGTGTGTAGATGCTATTATACAGCACTTGTACCACCACTGCATTTATTTGTTTTTACGGTAGAAATGGGAGATAGTGCGGCAGTTATTAAATGACATGAAAATATTGTCGACTTCGGTTTATTTTATATAGCCTTGGAATTGGAAGTGTTTAGCGTACTGACGCGGAAAATAGTAGTATCGAAAACGGGTTCTAATCTGAAGGGTTTATTCACAGTTCGAATTTTAAAGAAGTACGTAGATTTATAACTATTGCAATATCTCTCAGTACTGTATAAGGGTCGGGGTTTCACCAAAATTTATTATAAATAATATAATTTCATTATGAATATTGCTTGAACGCACTAGGACTTTTAAATTGAGCTTAGACTTAAGTGCAACGATCTTCAGACTATCTTTAGACGTATGACTATATGTGTACATATAATATATCACGCGAAATCTTTGAGTCTGATACTTGTGTGGCAATAATATTGTAAAGGGGTGAAATTGTTTAGTATTGCTCATTATTGTGATAATGTATTTTAAATGCAGTGGTGGGTTTGGGTCTTAGCCAAAATGTCGCGGTTTGTGATGGCAAGTTGTGAAACAGGTAACCAACAAGAAAATATGTCAATGTATAGTTCGCTTTACGTCAATAGAGCCGGTTGAGACGCTGATCCGTAAGCCATGGGTTCGATTCCCGCACTAAAATCTATTGATGAAACCGATTTTCGTGTTTGTATGGATTTTATGATACTCTCAATTTGGGAGTAGGACAATGTATGTAATTAATTCTGTACAAAAATGTCTGCTGGCGTTATTATTTACGTGACACAAACTATAATAATATTAGCTACTTTCCACAGTGTTTAAAAATGTACACTTATATTTAGTTACTCGAAAAACAAAATAAGAACTCATAAGGCGTAAAGTGATTCCTACTATGTACTCTTTCCTCACCTGCTAACTTTAAATGTTTGAGAAACATAGACTGATCTGATAAAATTGATTTCTGGCATAAGTTTACTAGCAATCGGCCATCACTCCGCGGCAGTTTGGTCTAAGATTTGAGGCGAAGCAAACTTCAAGACGGCGTCCACAGAAACCTCCTTAGCTATCGCACCTTCGATATTTTTCTAACAAGTAGCTGAGAAGGTTTCTGTGGATTGCGGTCTAGCGGAATGTCTGTTTGGTTGCGTGTTGTTGCTATACGCAAACGCCTCAAGAACGTAGCAACAAGAGTTGATGTTTTGATAGTCTGATAAATGTTATGAATTTCAAACTATAGTTCTTACTTCAACTGAAAATGTTAAGAGTTTTGATATCATCTTTTTTTTTGTCTTAAATAAAGTTGGTTATGTATTTCTTACATCCAAGTATAAGATGTGTCATCGTGAAAATCGTCATCATCAGCCTATTGCAGTCCACTTCTGCACATAGGCTTCTCCAAATGTTCGCTCCATCTTTGGCTACTCACATCCACCTTTATGTTGCACAAGCCGTCTGCATTTTACCTGCCTTAGTTTTTTACATCCTAATCCAGGCTCCAACACAATTGCCGCTTATCCTTTTCTATCATTGGCCCTCCTGGATCATGGGCGGACCTATTTCGTTGGCCCATCAGTTTATTATTATTACATGGGTTTGATTACACCATGACGAGGCAGGTGGCCTGTCATTAGTTGAGTGTCATTATGTTCCCTATTAAAACATCATCCATCAAATAGACTGTTGAAATAATAATAAAGAGGCGATTATGTGATAATTGAATTCTAACTTAATAATAAGTACTTTATTAATAGGCCTCTTAAGGTAAAAAACCATAATTGCGCTAAATATTACATACGACTATTCGTTATAGTATTGTAAAATAACATTTATCAGACTGTCCATAACTCATCCTTTAGTAGAACTCGACTCAATTCTCGATGACGTCGACATCGCGTCGAGTTCGCGTCGAGTTCGCGCCGAGTTCGAGCACTACGGAGCGCCGCTGTACTTTCTGTAAAGATGATTCTACAATATTGTTCTTATATTGTATTGTTTTCTTTTTTTAATAATATATTGTGTTTAAACAGCGATGTCGAGTTTGATTTACTTTCACGTTCATCCATCACTTTCAACAATATCCGACTATCGTAAATCCCTTTGATAAGCAAACAATAGACAATAAATGATGAAGCCATCTTTCAAAGGCGACGCTACTTCCGGTCAAAATGGTGCCATGTTAACATTCCATTCATAGAATTATTCACGAATAGTTAATTCTGACAAACTTCATGTCCAGTAACGATACCATTTGAAGAAAAATATAACTAGGATAGTAAAATAATAGGTTGGTACCTAGGTATGTCCTACCTACTTTGATTTTTGTAAGGTTCTTGTGCGAGTGTCTATTGGCGGCGACAATCGCTCACCATCAGCTGATCCCACTGCTCGTCTGCCGCCTGTCACAAACAGGGTATTATAGGGAGCCCTAATATGTTATTCTAATTCATCTAACTATAGTATTTGGGCATATTGATTTTGCCTCTCTCCTATAATGCTCTCAGTGGAAGTTTAAAGTTGCTCAGCGAGCTATGGAAAGAGCTAGGTATGCTATGAGCTATTTCACTGCGTGATCGTACTCGGAATGCGGTCTTCTTAATCTCGTGTCGATGGCATCAAGATATAAATTGTACCATCGCCAATACAAAAAATAATTACACACAGAAATATGCTGCCTCACTAATAGCAAAAACGTGTCCCCTGTACTCACGCATTGCGCACTAACGGGAATACGCCTTTTTCGACCACATTAATCCTAGCCTATGACATAATTTCCGATGGCTCAAGATATTAAATTGTACCAGCCCAATACTCCGCAACAACGACTGCGCTATCGGTAGGCTGCAGGAGTTCACCGAATATGCCGCTGAAAATGAGGTGATCCGGCAGAGAATCAAAGTCATCGACATACCTCGCAGGATTGTGAGTGAAAGTGGCAGTGGGCCATATTAGCGATCAGCAAAATAGATCTGAGTGGCGAATATTAGGAGAGGCCTATGTCCAGCTGAGGACTGCATCAGACATTGCACAATACAGTTTCTGCCCGAACCTGGGAAACTGAATCTGAGAAACTGAAATCGCTACGGCATAGTATTGCAGGTGTCCATGGATGGCGGCAATTGCCAAGTGAACCGTTTGCTCGTCGGTCACCCATTACACAAAAAGCTAAGTATGTACCTATGTAGTGTAAAGAACTTTCTCCCAATCTTTTGGAACAATATTTTTGAAAATTCCCATAAACATTTTAATACAAAGTCGGTATGTAACGTGACGGTCATTTCGTATGAGGAGACGAAAAATGTTTTGATGAATTTCCATAAGTCATAGAACAAATTAATGTTCAGGATACACTCTGTATAATGTTCGATGATTCCGCGTACCTAAATGAGACAAGCTTAATAAAAATCTCGATTTTAAAGTCATTGGACTTATAGTATAGTACTCATTCCTCAAGAATAAATTTCACGACTTTATTGATGGAGCATAGTCCAGTAAAATTTAAAAACAGTAAAAAAAACAGCGACACAAAAAAGTGTAGGTAAGTAAGTACACACTCCGTATTTTTCTTCCGTAAAACTTCAAAGAAAATATCGACCTACCCTCGTTCGAGTTGTATTTCCCTGCGAAGTCATGCTCTTAGTTCGTCGGAACTACTGCGCGACTAAGTGCCGCCTGGGGCTTCGGGCGAAGTGCAAAAACTAGGAAACTAGGAAGAATACGGAGTACTAAAGGTACGCCGGTTGTATGTAACTTGTTCTACCAGTAAAATGCAGTATCAAAGTAGGTGCGCCGTGCATACGAAGTGTAAAATTTGGTTGAATTGAAAGTCGATACGGCAAGTATCTGTCTAAGTACTTTGTGAATTTTGTGATACTAGCCAAGAATAGAGCATTTATAACTTGGTGGATAGTGGACGTGTGCCTTAAGACGTGAGATCGTGTGGACAAAGGTTCCAATCCGAGTAGGTAAGTAAGTACGAAGGTTTGAAAAATCTAGAGGTGCACCACGAAACTATGATCATCCGTTAAGAAGGCGCACGTTTCTTATCCACTGAGCACAGAGCGCGTGTGAAGTATCTTTGTCTAAGTAACATGAATCTGTTTCAGATGTGCTACCTATTGACCGAAGGATTTACGGAGAAGATAGCTCTACACCAGGCGTGTGGTAAGTACGAAATCATATTTTAAAATTAGGTAGCATATTAGGTACAATGTCGAAACTGGGTCCGTGGGGTCCCGATGCTCTCTTTTTCTTCCGGGACTTAGCGTCACGGGAGACCCAAAGGCTGGCGGCTACTTCGCACAGCGAGTTTGAAATTAATTGAGGAAATTTGACAGGTTGTGGTTATGGTGCCCTGATGTTTGTGATGTGGCTGTACGTGCAAGTTGACCTAATGCAAGACACTGAAATCGCTTTTCATAATAATATGAAGGAAGATTAAAAAAACGTCCGCGCTCTCAATGGTGTCATTAAAAGATTCTGCATTTGAAACATGCATTATGAGACAACGAATCATTGAATAATTATGATAATTTACCCTGAATTATCTGCGAGCTTCGATAAATCGCGAGGGACGTGATTGGTGGACCCCCCCCCCCCCCCCCTCACAGACAACCCAATGATTATTGGTAATTTACGGCGCGCCGAGCGTTTTTGATAAAATCGTTAAAATCCCTTCGAGCGGAAGAATTACATTCCCTATTTTTATTATTAGTCCGGGAGCCGGACGTTACGATTTCAGCTTTGACGATTTAGCTCGATCTAATAATGGGCATAATGTCGTATGTTTATAACGACGGAATATCTGGCATTCAAATCCTTCAAACAACTTTTCAGGCTTGCCGTGGATAAGCCACGATTTAAATCTTCAGTAGGTGATGAGGCGGCACTTCAAGATTACACAGTTATTAGATAACCGCTCGCTTTCTTACTATGTACTTACCTACTAATTAACTTACTAATGAACAGTAGTAAATTTTGGCAACGGACAGCCATATCCATCTTCGAAGGTAAATGATGCCACTACACTTACCTAACTTTTTTAAATGCGGTCTTTTTAGAGACAGTGATGGTTATGGAGTCCGCACCCATCACTGTCTCTAAAAAGACGGACGTCTTGTAAGTCCGTGGTGATAGGTAGGTGAAGAGCAGACGGATCACCTGATGGTAAGCGATTGTTATAGACACCTGCAACACCAGTTAATTCACAAGTTCGCTGCCAAACTTTTACCTTCTTTACCCCCAATTGGCGTCCAGTACCCTGACTCGTTCGGCGAAAGACAGTGGCACAGTGCACGCTGCTTCAGGCCGGTCTTCTGTGAAGTGGCTCTCCCACGGCATAGACCACTATGTCTTGCTTTGTGTTTTTAAATCGTCAGTTTTGCATCTACCAGCGCCCGGTCTACATGCTTATGTTGCGGATCTCGGCGCTTCGTTTTATTGCACTCACATGTGCATTAATTTAATATTGGTTATTTATGAGTTTCGAGTTACGCGCCGCAGATACGGGTTAGGGGCCTTTTTTAATTTTACACGATTTAGATCATCGTAGCCTGCGATTTATGGCCATTTAATGATAAGTATATCATTTTGGTTTTATGTGTAACGGTGTGTTTTTGAAACGAAATACTACGCATTTCATATCAGTTAGGTATTCTGCTCTTGATATTTAAAAAAACGCATAATTTTTTTTTATTCATTCGGAAAACATAGTATTTTGCTTTACCTATATCTATCGGTTATTACTTAGATTGAATACGAAGTCATCCCGGGTGCAATCCGTGGGAGAGCCACGGTTTGACATGAATGGGCTAGCTCGACCGGAGTATCGATATACTTTTTTTATATGTGATAGGTGGCAGACGAGCAGACGGATCACCTGATGGTAAGCGATACTTATATATCACGGCCTCACAGAAGATCGGCGTGAAGCAGTGGTGTTGCGGAAGTCTATGGGCGGTGGCAATCGCTTACCATAAGGTGGTCCATCTGCTGGTCTGCCATCTATCACATAAAAAAATGATTATTATGTAACTTTTACAGAAATAACGGACTAGATGACTTCCACCGCCTAAAGTAGAACTCGAAGTATAACCCTCTACATTCGTGTACATAATGAACCCACGCCCCGTCCGTAAACAATGGCCTGGAACCTCCGGCGCAGCATAAATCGCAAACAGCGCCGATTTATAAATATGCAGATCAAATATTAAAAGGACAGCCGCAAGATGATCCGCCGGAATCCAAAGAGTAGCCTGCGGGGCAGTGCAGAGGGTGGACGGCTTAGTGAGATACAATAGTTTTTTTGTCCGTGAGCCACGCTTTGGCATGAATGGACCGTGGAGTGATACGGCCTCACAGAAGACCAACGTCAAGCAGCGCCTGCGCTGTTTCGTCGAACGAGTGACGGTACCGGAGGCCCAATTGGGGGGAAAAGGGTTAAAGATTAGCAAGCAATGCACTTGTGACTCTACTGGTGTTGCGGGTGTCTATTGGCGGCGGCGATATCTTACCAGGTGTTCAATCTGATCTGCTATCTATCACATAAAAAAGACATCCTTTATATATCCTTCTAATTTTAAACAGTAATATTCAGAAACGAGCATTAACGTCGTAAGGCCCAGAAAGCAGACACAATGGAAAATCAATTGGTTCATGCCTTTTAAAAGGCTTTTCGGTATAAAGCAAATCGATGGATGTGTTTGTGGTATCTAGTAACATTTATTTTTGAATCATGATTTTCGGGACTAAGTTAACTTTTGTACTTATACAATTTGAGAGAAACATAAAAAGAGCTTGCATTTACATACTTGCATCTACGTTTGTAGAGTTTTACTTTCTTAAAAAATATCATATTGTGTCCACAATCAGTGTAAATAGGTTGGCGGCGCTAGTTTCGTCGATTAGCAAATACTTACTTAATTAAATAAATCGTACTGCGTTTATGCTTAGGAGGGCAGTATAGCCCCTTAATTAATCACCCTCTGTTCGAGTTACGGCATCTGCCTCCTTAGTCTATGGCCATCTGAACTGTAGTGGCATCGTCTCAGAATAAATATTCAATGTTTTCATTCAATTTCTCGCGGTCCGCTCTGTCCCGACAGTGATACTCCAGTATTGCACTCAAAATATATACTTCTTCAAACAGAATTGGATTCGTTCGCAAAGGAATTGTGGATGGAGATTACGTGGGGGGGTTCTGACTGATGGAGTGGTCAAGTGTTTCTGTTGTAGGAATTTGGCTGTGAATAAAATAGTCATATCGAAAACATTTTCGTGTAATGTTGCCAAAAGTAATTCGTATGATTATGCCAGAAGTTTATAGTCCAGGCAAATGGCTGGCGAGGAATTGGTTGCCACAGTTGAAGCCATGGAGAGCATAACCCACCTTACCATGGTCCTTCCCGCTTCTTTGGCATACTGACCGTATCGTGGGAGACGCTATCGGTACTTGCACGGGGGACGGGGCTCTTTGGCGTTGCTTGACTCCCTACATTGGCGGCAAGATCTAATTTTGTTGTGGGCAAGACTGATTTCGCGAGGCTTTTCTTATCTGTCGATTTTACGACGATGATGACCGATAACGCCGCTGCAAGCGGAGGCGCGAGGCCGTGCGGTGGCCCGCATCGCCTACGCCTTGCACCGTCTCTGGTTTCACCTCTCCCCTTCTGGGGGGTGAACTAACACAGCATAATGCTAGAGAGCAGGTGTACTACCTTCACTGCACCGTCTCTCACTATCACATGGCACATAGCCCTCTTCCCCGTATTGACACAGCAGGCCGAGGTAGAACCGCTCGTGCTGCGTGGGCGGAGTGCTGATGAGGGACAGGCTTCGGTCCAAGCGCATGGCTACTGAGGAGTTGGCCGTCACGCGTGGCCAGGACACGGGGAGAAGTTTCGTCTTGAAAGGTGTGGGTTCACTGGAAAAGAGAAAAAGGGAATTAATAACGTGGAATAGGTACATTTTCAATCATGGCCTTGATAGGCCTAATATAAGTAGTGAAAACTTTGTAACGCCACGTTGGTATAGTGGTTTAATTATCGGGCTATGATCTAGGGGTCGAGGGTTCGATTCCCGGGTAAAGCAATAGTATGTTACGAATTTTTCGAACATAGCTCGGGTTTATGATCACCAATCCGCATTGGGCAAGCGTGTTGATAACCATATAGGCTTATACTTTTTTTGTATAAGTAATCGGACATTTACCGTCCCGTTCAGGTACAAATCGGGATGTCCCGTGAAATCGGGACACCTGACAACACTATTCTTATTGCACTTTACCTGCATCGTTTTTTTTACATCATAGACATATTATTTTGTTCCGTTATGCAAACATTTACCTACTTATTTACATCTAAAGTTTATTTTAACATTTAGCATCTTATCAGAATACTAGTCACGCTTCGTCGGGATGTGTCCCAACCACGGTTGCTATAAGTACTGTTATATTATGTTTTGCGCTGTGTAATCCGCGCAGATAGTTTCGCGCATGTTGCGTCACATCTGCGGAGTATTTTGCGCACATGCGCCGATTACAAAGCTTTTTGCGCAGGTGTTTAGAAATAGTAGCTGATTGAGAAGTGGGTACAAAACCGACGGGAAACTGCCTGCGCTGCATTTCACTGATTGAGTGCCAGAGAGGCCCAATCCGGGGGGAAGACTCCACTGGTGTTGCCGTGGACAGTAGACACCCGTTTTTGGGAGGCAGAAATTGTTTTCGATCACCATCAGGTGAACCGTCTGCTTGTCTACGAACTGTTACATGAAAGTTATTGTTGTAATTGATGTGGGTCGCAATGAGTTTTCTATATTAAAGAGGTAAATTTAACAGACAACGACAAGGTTTATAGCTAAATCGAAAAGGCGAAACACTAGCGCCATATTATTGGTAAAATGTGTAGCTGAAGTCCCGAAACAAAGCCACTAGATAGGTATGTTATACATTTAGTTCAGATCAGAGTACGCAATGTCTAAAGTTTCAATAGGTACTTTCAATTCAATTGTCTATGTAAAGAAAATAAGCATACATACCCAAACTTCATGAAGTTGGTGAACATTGTAGTCAATCTGTCAATGAACAGCTTGTCCCTGTTGCTGAGCAGCAGCGACAGCCCTGCTGGCTTGAACACGTAGAAGATATCATCAGAGTGAGTGGCCCCCAGCCACCCCTGAGACACGCCTCCCGAATATAAACTTAGCGAAGTTCCTTTCACCCTCATAAGTGAACACGTATCTGAACACTGGCTGATCGGAAAATCTAACCATTAAGTCCACGAAGGCATTAGCCGTAGAATTCGCCATCCAAGAAGAATACAAATCCATTACACCTCTATCAACATTTCTATCTATCTTCTTCGACCCGAAGAAGTGCCTTCTCAACTGCTCCGCGATCTTCTTCCGATCCCGCTTTGAGCACCACGAGAAAACCGCTGGCAGCTTCTCAAGAAAATTCTTATCAAACTCCTTCAACGTCTCGTCATCATGCAGGCCGTAGAACAGCAGCCCTTCCACATTGGTGATGCCAGTCAGAATCGGCACTTTATTAAACCTCCCCGACTTGATAAGGTTGTACGGAGTATCGAGGAAAAACGGCTCAGTCATCTTACTATCCACGCATGGACTGTACTTGAAATGCTTCGTGTTTATGGAAGTATCAGAGGTGAGGATCATGAAGAGAATCTATGGATGAGTTGAAGTAGAAATTGTATACATCTAGCTCGTTGGGGCTTATATTCCGTTTGGCGGCGTCTTCAAACGCTGGGGATAGTGGGTCCTGGTTGAAAGCCCATGGAGTTAGGGGATTTCCACTCATCAGTATCAATTTATGGAAGAGTCCTTTGCTGGCAGTTGATAGCATGTGCATAGCGGCTGCGGACGCGCCTGCGCTCTGGCCAGACAGAGTGACGTTGTCAGGGTCGCCGCCAAAAGCAGAAATGTTCTTCCGGATCCATTTCAAGGCTGCTACTTGATCCTTCAAGCCGAGGTTGGCGACTCCGTTCAAGCAGAGGAATCCGAAGACGCCGACTCTGTAGGTAGATGAAATACATTGTATTGTACACGAACAAAATAAAACTAGGTATTATGAAAGCTATGTAAAAAAGACGTCTATTAACAATTATCCAGGTAACCTACGCGGGAAGATAAAAAGGACTTTTCATATAGTCTCTTTGACAGAAAAAACAAACTACATGGCCCTTTATTCATGAAAAAAGAATAATATATATAATAAACAGATTCATGGTCATAGAGAACTTTTTCTAGCAGGGGATGATATAGGCTAAATAGAAAAATACAGTACTCGCCTCCCCCTAACATATAACTTATCAAGGGGGTTTGAACCCCCTACGCCTATGGTTAGGGGGACAAAGTGGACTAACTTGGATGATGGCAATAACCTGTAGTTGACAATGACAGCTACAACATTCTTGGTGACCAGAAACTCAGGGTCGTAATGGCTCTTGCTGCCGTAGTAGTAGGCGCCGCCGTGGAGGAACACGAGGACCGGCAGCCTGCGCCCGGGGGTCTCCGGAGCGAAGACGTCCAGGTGGAGGCAGTCCTCGGAGCCGAGGCGGAGGATCGAGATGAACTGCGCGCAGGAGGCCAGCCGCCTCACGGCTAGGTGGGTTCCTGGCCAGGGAGGGGGGTCGCGTGGAGCCTGGAATTAGATTAAACATTATGTAAATATGGGTACTTACTGTATCTGTGAACATTTACATTCCGTTAACCACGTTATACCCCGTTAACCAAAATTTCCGTGGAGGGGAATGTAACAATCAAATGAGTCAAACTGTTTTGAAGCCCTGCATAAATTAAAGCAAGTAAAATAACTTTTCTCAGTTTATTCACTCAAGTGTTTTTCTTCTTATTTTTATAATTTAAGGGAACAAACATCACCAATTAGAGTATCGAGTATATTCAGTAATCGTTTTAATGTTTATAGACAAAATGTATACTTACATGTATAAATTTTAAAATGACATCAATGATCTACAAAACAGTTTTTGTCGATCTCCGCTAGATGTCGCTATTCACACTTACATCGCGCAAGCAAAATTTTTTTCCAAACAATGACGTCCCGCCATACAGTAAGAAATTGTAACTCTGGTTTCCCTTCAAAACGCATAAATCTTTCGCCTTTTACTAAAGATTTCCGTGGAGGGGAACACTCAAATGAGTCTTAAACTATTTATGACGCCTTGCAGTAATTTGCAGGGTTTAAAAATCTTTATAATAATTATCCAATTAGTTTATTTATTAAAATATCAAGCCCAGTTAATTTGAATGTTTGTTGTTATACTTAGGTATATCGCGTCGGTGATATCGATTTGGTTATAGCTGGCGGCAGGAAAGTATGATCATGACCGTTATTTTGCGCACTTTTAAAAAATAAGACTTTCTATGAAAATTGGTTTCTGCGCACTCAAGGTCATAACCGCTGTTTCGTGCCGTAGATATACTCTCATTCATTCATACCTAATGTTTTCAATCGGAAGAAGAAACTAGCCGGTTGATTGCAAACTTAGAATGATAAAACTAAAGCTTGCAAAACTAATCACTTTTTATTGCGAATGTAACTGGTATTGGTACCGTCAACTTGGGGAATTTTGCAACTAAATCACACTTGCATAATAATTCGCGATTCGACCTTGGGTCTTATAGCAAAATTACACAAGCAATATCTTGAAGAAGGTAATAAGTGACCACTAGTAATATCAATTAACGCCCAGTTAGGCCAGTGTTCAACAGAGAATAAATCTATGATAGGTAGGTATTATTATAACGCTTCGATTCAAATCTTCATTTAAGGAACTCAAAGATAAATAGGTACTTACGCGTAATATAGGTAACAAACAATACCATGATAATATCAAAAGTAATAAAAAAAAAGTTATTTAAAACTTTATTGCACGTAGCGTCTAATCACAATGGCCGTCATGTTATAATTGTGTTTGTTAAATTCTCGTAGTTTTTAACCCTGCAAATTAATGCAGGGCATCAAAAATAGTATTAGACTCATTTGAGTGTTCCCCTCCACGGAAATCTTTAGTAAAAGGCGAAAGATTTATGCGTTTTGAAGGGAAACCAGAGTGACGAAAGTTATCTGTATGGCGGGAGGTCATTGTTTGGAAAAAAAAGTTGCTTGCGCGATGTAAGTGCGTACAGTGACATCTTGCGGAGATCGACAAAAACTGTTTTGTAGATCATTGATCTAATTTTTATTTATGAATCTTTAATTTAAATGCATTTCACCAAACTCTCTACGACAGAAAACTCAACTTTGCTTTTTTATCTCTCAAAAACATGTAAAATTTTTGGTAGATCTTGTATAAACCTGCCCTTAATTTACACAGGTAAGAAGGGTCCTTCTTTTCTTTCGCTACGTGCTTAGGGAGAAAAAGGTATAACATGTCTAATGCCTATTGATTAATATTTGTACACCATTAAATTTGAGTCATTTTAATAGCAAAAAAAAATTAAAGCCCCTTAAGCACGTTAGATGAAAATGAAAAATCAGCTGTTCCATATTAAAACATGATCACGAGACAATACTGTATGGAACAGCTGATTGTTATTTTAATGATCTATCATAAAAAAAAATAGAAAAAACCTAAGGGCTTTATTAATTTTACCTATTATGAGGTCTTTCTTTAGGATAAAAACTACTAAAATTTTACTGGTATAATATAGGTCATAATAATCAGATCAAAACTCGGGGGCTTATTTACCTAAACTTTTATTTTATCACTCAAAGTGACTCAAATATGGACATGTCATTTTATACTCGTTCGTCGTAGGTAACAATATTATACTTTTGTTATTAGCAAAGTCTTTGAGTGATTCTGTATGGGGTGTTTTAACCCTGCAAATGCAGGGAATCAAAAATAGTTTAAGACTCATTTGAGTGTTCCCCTCCACGGAAATCTTTAGTAAAAGGCGAAAGATTTATGCGTTTTGAAGGGAAACCAGAGTGACGATTTTAACTATATGGCGGCAGGTCATTGTTTGGAAAAAAAAGTTGCTAGCGCGATGTAAATGCGCATAGTGACATCTAGCGGAGATCGATAAAAACTATTTTATAGATCTTTGATGTCATTTTAAAATTTATACATGTATAAATGTTTATATAATTTAATTTACGGAACAGACAAATATTAGTTGAATTTAAGTAGGTAAGTTACGGAGCGTTTCTAATGTTAATAAAATGAACTCATAAAACATAATAGGTACTCACTTGAAACCTCTCTGCTGTGGCATAAGGAATCCCATAGTACCGGTTCTGTCCGGACACGCTGCGGAGCCCCCTCAGCTTCCCCTGGCTCGTCTCCACGACCGGCGTCAACACACATAGTCCGGCTCCCAGCAAATGCACTACCAAAACACAAGCTGACAAGCTTGCACTTTTCATTGTTCAACTCATGACTTGTAGTTGTTTAATTGGGATTTTGTATTCTTTGGTGTAGTTAAATTAAAAATAAACTTTCATTTTCTGTTTTAGAACATGGATTTCACGCACGATTTCTAATCTTTCTTTTTAATATTACAGCTAGTGGCTACACATAAGACAAGTGATCACATTTCAGTTCTGTTTCAGATCAGTTTTGTCCTAAGTGAGAATTAATAAATGAAGTTGCCCATTTATGTTTTTGGGTCATAATACGGAGTTACTCCCTTTTGTCATTTTATTCTGTGACACATTCGAGGGTTAGAGTTGCTTTTCTCAATTTGCATATAGAGTTACACCAATTTTTGGTTCCTTCATAATTAAAACTCAAAGGTTATATGAAGCAGATAATTCACACCTATTGTGAGTAACTTAACTAATAACCGGTGTCGTCTCTCCTTTAAGACACTTTACCTAATGTTTTCGCTTTTATACTTTCACTGAAGTTTCACATTTTATTTATCTGCACTTGGTTCACATCTGCAAAGGGTTAATTATCCACTGTAGACGGTTACAAACTTAATTATTTTATTTTAATGTCAAAATGTCCTATCTATTTTGTGTTCCGTTTCACCATAATTCAAACTTTAAAATTTTCGCACATGCGTTTGCGACTGTCTTATTATCACCTTTGGTTTAACACTTGCTGCGTTATTTCTCAACTTTATTCGTGTAATAACGTTGCAACTGTGTATAAACTTAGCAGTGCCGAGTCTCGTGGTCATCTGCGAGATTTGCAATGTTGCGAATCGAAACACCCAGTCCCTTTCTCTGAGGTCGGCACCTTGGCTTATGCGGTATGTGGTAATAGTAATTTTATTTTCAAGGATAATGTCCCATCTATCCGTTTATTAATTGATTCATTAATTTTTGGCGCAGTCATAAATCTCAAATGTATATGATACATATAATAAGAATGTAAAAATGCTGTACATACGACGATAATATAATAATATTTGTGTCAAATTAACTTGGGGTAACTAAAAATAGTGATAGTGACATGAGTCAATGATTTTTAATTTTTTGTCGGCCTGTGTGCCCGTTCATAATAGAGGTGATTTGATTCCTATGATGAGGATCTTGGTTGCAGTGGGACAGTACTTATATAGGCTGATACTTTACTTTCCTGTTTGATCGTTCGCGCTAGTCTCGTCGAGTGAGTGAGAGCACCGGAGACCCAATTGGGGGATAAGTTGTTAAAAGTACCCAGCGAACTTGTGACTACTGGTGTTGTAAAAATACATCTCGAGCTCTAGTACATGATGTAATATTGACTACAAGATCTAAAAAAAAAATTTAGAAATATTCTGATTGAAAGAATTATTCCGCGAACTAGTATTTCGTAATTGTTCGGAATAATTCAGAAGTTTTGCAACTGTACCTAGAGACTTAGGATATAAGTACATACAGGATGTATTTCTGAACATTTCATCCCTTGATTGTTATAATATGTTCTATGGTTGATAGAACACGCGAACATTTCGGAAATTTGCATCAAAAAATTTCAACTTTACAAAGTCGGTTACTGACTTGATCATTTTGTATGGGGAATTGAAAAATGTTTCGATGAATATCAAAAATGTTTACAGATACAACTTGTATACTTAGGATTCCGCTATGCTAGAGACAGTTACTTAGTTTCTATGAGGATCTCTTGTGATTTGAGGCTGGAGCGTATATCTTTTGTTTGAGGTATTATTCTTTCATGGTATAGGCATAGTGAGCACTTCCTTAAAGGCTAGACCGGTAGCCCGCGGCGCATGCGTGACGAAACGGATCGTGTGCCAACTGCTCTTGCGCACGTTGCGCAAATACTGCGGGAACACTGTATTTGTCACAATTATAGAGTATCTGATCAGAACTGGCGATTGAGATTAGAGAACTTAAAATATTTCAAATATCAGACTCAGCCAAGATTGGGGCGACGTCCTGTGGGTCACTTATTAAGTGGACCACCTGCCCGTTGGTTCGACGATATTGTAATGATAGTGGGGACACGATGGATGAGGCTTGCAGGCGACCGTAAAGAGTGGCGTAATAATGAAGAGGCCTTTACTCAGCAAATGGATGTGGGATGTTATGATGATCAGACAAACAACAACGATCTGAAGGCTTAGCACGAACTTTTCAAAGATATTGAAAAATTATTCATTGTGGAATCAACTTCCCGCAGCTGTATTTCCGAGCCGCGAACCGGTACGACATTCAAATCTTTACGAAAATACCTCCCTAAATCGCTGACAACGCACTCCGTCTGGTTTAGCTGATGTCTATGGGCGGCGGTGATCACTTATTCGTAATATGGGTACGACATGCAGAGGTATCACTCCGGTCGAGCCGGCCTATTCGTGCCAAAGTGTGACTCTCCCACAATTACTTAGGATATATATGATAAATCCAGCACAGGTTCTTTGTCATTAAAATAAAAAAGAGCAGACTTACAAAAATCATGGTCGTAGTGACTGCTTTGGTAGGAAAGATGACATGTACAGTTATTGAGTAAGTATTTTAAGTATTTAACATGGGCCCTTAGTATCCACTTGTAGTGACTGGTTTGCTCAAATAACACTTATACTACAGCTTTCGTAACGGCATTGACGACCCTTCATACTCACTTGGATGCGCCTATCGTTTTATACGACATTCCGAAGAAAGATCATCGTCAAGTGATTTGCCAAGAAATTGCGTAATAGATCTTACTCCGTAATACTTTATGGTGCAGACTCCTCATGATGTTGTTGACCCGTTTCATTTGAGCGATTTAAAACCGTTACTTCACAAAATAATTAAAATTAGAACGCCAATTATCTCGAAAGCCGATTATCCAATCGTCAATTATTATCCGAATCAGTGTTTAGCGTAATATAAAAAATTAAAACCAAACATTTGTTTTTTGTACTTTGTATTTTTCTTAAAGCTTGATATATTTTTATGTGATTGTTGGCAGAAGAGCAGACGGATCACCTGATGGTAAAGCGATTGCTGTCGCCCATAGACACCTGTAACACCAGCCATAAGTGCGCTAGCAACTTTTCCCTTTCCGCCCGATTGGACCTCCGATACCCTCACTCATTCGGCGAAACTCGGCGAAGGCGCTGTTTCGCAACTTTACTGATGTGGTTGCATCTTACTCTGTTCGAGTGCGCTTTATTGTAGATCTGTGTTTATTAAACTCATTATATTCATAAACATTTTATTCCATGCGTGACAGTACAGTCCATGTCAGTCAGATTATCCGAATTGACTTCGGTCCAAAATTATTCGGATAATCGGCGTTCTACAACTACCTAATACTATCCTAAACTAACTAAATAAATACTAACCTAAACTATAACTAAATAGTTAGTTAGGTTAGTTTTTTAAATTGTTTACCTATTCCGAAAGATACATGTTTCTAAAGGAATACGCGTACGTAACTTACAACATGTAGGCAAACCCTTGAAGTCATGGCCATATAACGGACTTCATATTTCAAACCCGTTCTGGCATCAGGAAATTACTCATAAATCCTACGACGCATATTTTTCTTTGGGTCACGACAAAAAGAGGTGGCGATTCCTTGTGAGTTGACGTGTCATTATACTAAGTTATCTTCTTATCCGGTACACTCTTGGCACAGCGGTCGTGATCGTCATACTCGTAGTAATCTGGGTAGGGACAGTTGAAAATAATGTGCCCTGTGGCTAGGGACGTTAAGAATACTGCCAAGGTATTCCCGGCCTGTCGTAAGAGGCGACTTACGACAGGCCTTGGGGAGTGGCTTTCTCACTGTCACGCCTTCGCGAGGGAAAATCCTACCGGGTATCCTGGTAGGTCGTGCATCTAGAAGGGCTGCATTGCGTCAAACAATTTGGCGTAAAGTGGCGAGCGTGATTAGCGGTACGGGCCAGTCCCGGCTGTGGGTATCCGACACGAGGAGGTCGTCGCACCGTAGTCTCCAAGAAGAAAATATACAACGCCGACCCCAGTTAATCTGAGAATAGGGCAGGAAGTTGATGATGACCGCTCTAGCAAAAGTTTACGACTAAGAAGAAGTAGGTACTTGTGATAAAGACGAACATGTCCCGCACGAGACGGGACCTCCTCACTCCAATTAGTCGTCTCTCGCGGATATCCCGATCGACGGAATTCATTACCGCTGACAGGCGACGTGTAAACAATACCTATAAAACAAACTTCGCGGGCTAATTAATTTAAACAGCGCTGACGTGTGATGTCTCGCGTTTTCAGTTACTGCTTGTTGGAAGTTTTTGTTGGATCGGTTCCGTGAAAGTTTTAGCGATTCGGAACAAGAAATGAAGGATGCCGTGTGTGTATGAGTGTATTATACCTATTTATTTGTTTGAGCTCATTCAATAGTAGCTAGGCCATTTTTAATTTTGGTTTTTTATGTGATAAGTGGCAGACAAGCAGACGAATCAGCTGATGGTAAGCGATTGCCATAGACACCTGCAACACCAGTAGAGTCACAAGTGCGCTCCGAACCTTTAACCCCTTTTCCCTCAATTGGGCCTCTGGTATCCTCACTCGACGAAACACAGCGCAGGCGCTGCTTCACGGCGGTCATTTTCATCTCTCATCACAGCATGTAATTCCCGGTTGCATCTAAAACTGTCCCTCTGAGTTTAGACCAGATTTAGCTCAGTTCAGCAGTGGATGGCGATTGGTCGAGTGATTGACGTAGAAAACTTATACTTATGTCTCTATTACTTAAGAAAATGCCTTCGATATTACGATTTTAATTTTATTTCAGTTAAGTTACATAGGTCAGTAGGTAAAGTAAATAATTAATTTCACACATTTAATATGTAGTACTTTTCACATTTTCAAAAATGTTTTCAAATTTTCAAAAACCGACTGTTGCAGTCGCGAACTGCAGCAGTCGGTTCTTATAATATCGTCTAAAACACATTAACTATTACATTTTCTGGTGGTCCACGTCGTCTTGGTTATGTTATGGCATGGTCCATTGATCTAGATATTACCTATAACTCAATGGCATGGTCTTTGTTGCGTACATCATTTTGATCATTGACTGTTCCGATGGCTTGTGGCTATGTGGGCTTGCCTCATACTCAAAGGGTTGTGTTGCAGGTTCTACGTCCACTCTTCACAAAAATTCTTCTGGTGAAAACTTCGCATTTCACATACATACTTTTTCAATCATTCATATTTTTTCTATATTTTTCGACGAAATTGACAGATGTCCATATGATTGACAGTATTTTTTTTAAACATCTCAATAGGCAAGTTAATGTCCAATGAATGGTTACCTTAGATGGTTACATAATTTAATTTTAATATTTTAAATTCATTGTAAGGTCCACCAAAACCAACACCACCAAAATACACATTATTATTTGTAAAATTACGAGGACCATATTTTTAATATAAATATTGTTTGAAATACTTTTATATTAAAGAGATCGGGCCCATATTAATCATCTGACCTAAGATGCTGACTATTTCGGTGACAATTTATGTAGAAAGAAAATTGTCAAGCGACAGGTGTAAATATCACCATAAAATTATTTCCTTAGCATATTTTTTTATAGAATTACTTAAGTGAGAAAAAAAAAACTCAGTATCACCCCAGTATACTATATATATATATACTGTCCCACTGCAGGCAAATGCCTCATCAAAGGAAATCAAGTCAACGATTTAAATCTTTGGTCATTGCTACTACGATGGGATCAGTGCATAATCACCTTCTACCACTACCACTATTACAAACATATAATCAAAGTTACAACCTATGTATGTCTATGCGAGCTCTGTTCGAAAAATTTGAAACATATGCATTTTTGATTATTGAGTGCCTATTGCTCGACTCGGGAATCGAACCCAGGACCCCGATATCACAGTCCGGCTTAAACACCAGACCAAAGGGGCCTTTACCGACCCTAAGAATATTACGAAGAAACCTTGTATTTACAATACTAAGAATTAAACCACTCTGAGTGTCAGACAACATTTCCAATATTAAATGCCTTAAACCCCGTGATCCGGATAAAAATCTTCCGTCTCGCCGGTCCGGACTCCGGACGCTAACTTGAGAATTAAAAGGCGGGCAGTCCATCTGCTATCTGCATGTTTGCCCCGTTAATAACAATTAGCCGCCGCTTCCCGGGTATTTTTCTTTATTACCCGGATTAACAACCGGGTCTTAGGGATGGGGCGCGGATTACGGGTCAACGGGACAACGGAACGGGACACTCGTGAAATTTTTAGTGAGCGCTGACATTGGAGACGGGACATCAAGGTTTTATTAGTAGGTAAAGCACGTTTCATCCGGCAAGTAGGACCATCGTATGAAATTTTAAATATACTGTGTTTGTACAATTTATTCAGTTAATTTATCGGTAATAACAACTGAGTTGCGAGACTTGTTTTTATGGGATCTCATTTCCGGCACCAACTGCAAATGTAACTTTGTATCTAGGGGTATATGTATAGGATTACAAATTTACTTATGCAGTTAATGTATCTAGAAAACTTAAAAAATATTTTACCGAAATTGATAATTATTTTAGTTTTTCCTTGATTCATATACTAAACAATAATATTATTCTAAGGTTATAAATATTCTATGTCTGCTAAAGTTTTGATGATCGGAGTGAGTGAGTAACAAAATTAAGAAACTTTGACTCATTATATGTATGTATAAAAAACTACTAGTTCAAAGTGAATGAAATTTGTTCAAAGTGAATGAAATATACCGTGTTTGTATGCACACAATGCCTGCTTAATTACTGACAATTCAACCTTATTTTTCTATAATAAAAAGTAGGTAAAATGCGCCAAACTGGGCTAGGGCTTAAACTAGGGCAGCTCATACTTCTGGAGTACTATGAGTACCAGTCGACGAAAATAAACTGGGGGCGTCAACCCAGAACACCCAGACCTGAAATGTAGTTTTCTAAATTGACTTGACCGGGAATCGAACGACCTTTCGCGTTTCGTTCGAACACCTTAGCCACTGCGCCATCGAGGCCTTTGCGTTATCCTTTTTTTCTGTGCGTTTGGGACGTCCCGCACTGTCCCGCTCGCTGCCAGCCCTAAGGGTGTAATTGCGTTTTATAAATGAATCGGACCGGTTCAGCGAGTCGCTTTGTTTGGGCTCGCATTATCTACTGGCCCTCCAGCTGCCAAGAGAGCAAACAAACTGACTGCTCGAGATATTGCGAGAGGATGCTTCCCGGATCCGGGATGTTTTTTTTTAATGTAATAAGTGGGAGACGAGTAGACGAACCTGATAGTAAGTGATTGCAGCCTATAGACAAACGCAACATCGGTGGAACAGGCTCTGGATACCTATTTTTGAATTTTCACTTCGTCCGAACAAAACTACTCGTTTTGCAAGTCACGGCGTCTCGTAAGTCGCATGATTAAATATTTTCCCTATTTTTAAATGCGTCCACTCGCTTCACCGTAACGAGTGGTTTATACCACTCGTTGCAAAACGCTCGTTTTCGAATGATTCAAAAATGCGGATGTCAAAAATCATGCGAGTCACACATTTTTTAGTGACACGACAATTCAAAAATAGGTCTTATGATCTAGAACCAGAGAAAAGTTGTTAGGAGTTCACCTCTCAAGTCGAGCTTAGTGAAGTGTGGGGTCATTCTTCGAGATCTAACTTTCGTGGCATTCTTCAATCTAATCATCAGCAACCCACGCTCGTCCACTGCTGGACATAGGTCTCCCCAATGCACGCCACCGCTCCCGATTTTCGGCCACTCTCAACCAGCTCACTCCAGCCCTAAGCCGTCACCGACATAGCCCACCGAATAAGCAAACTGAAGTGGCAGTGGGCCGGTCACATTAGCCGCAGAATTGACAATATCCTTCGAAATGGATATCACAACAATCTTAACATTTAATATAGGGAATGCTTTTTCCATAATGTACTTTTAACTTTATCTCACGCGACGCACTCACATAGCGCAGGCCCTGCTTCACGCCGGACTTCGGTGAGGCCGTGGTATCACTCCGGTCGGGTCGGCCCATTCATTCCAAAGCGTGGCTCTTCTATGGATGATCTCGAAATTAAACCTATGACGTCTTAAGTCTATCAGGGGTTGTGGGCATAACCATAGAGTACCTATACGTGGTGGATGCACGCCTGTTAAGTAGTGGAGTCAAACGTGCGCTGTTAATTTTTTACACTTCCTCGAGTTTAAAAAAAAAAGTAAAGTATCAGCCTATGTACTGTCCCACTGCAGGGCAAAGGCCTCCATCATAGAAAGCAAGTTATCGCTACTATGATGGGATTAGGCTTAATCACTACGCTTGCCTAATGCGGATTGGTGATCGAAATGTTCGAAAAATTCGAATTATACTTTTGCTCGACCCGGGAATCGAACCCGGGACCCCGAGATCACGGCCCGGTACGTAAACCACTAGACCAACGGGGCGTTATCAACTGTCTATCTTATACTTAATTTAAATCAACATTTTTTTTACATCAAGCCAGCATAAAGGCCGCTCTGAGCTACGTTACATGACTAAATATCAAAACTATTGCAACAGTCGTATACAATCTTAATACACGTTGAGTATCAATGTAACGGGTGGTACGTGAGCTGCCGGCGGACTGTTTCATAAGTGCATTATCTGGTGCCGATCGCGATGGCTCCCAGGGGGAAGGACTATGCCCGCGAATTGCTCTGGGTTGCCCAGTTAATCCACATTTGAACCTACTATTTATCATCTATTGCTATCATCATTGCGGCCATTGCTTGTCATCAGGTGATCCGTCTGCTCGTGTGCCACCTATCATACAGGATGTATCTGTGAACATTTACATCCCTTTACCACGTGTTCTACCAACCATTCTAAACAACATTTGTTCTATGACTTTTGAAAATTCGCATAAAAAAATTTCATCTTTCCATACAAAGTCAGTCACGTGACTTGGTCATTTTGTATAGGGAGTCGTCAAATTTTTCGAAGAATTTGGGAAAGTTGTTGAACAATTGTTGTTCCTAATGGTAGATAGAACACGTGGTTAAAGGGATGTAAATGTTCACAGATACACCCTGTATAAAAAAACCTAAATATTTATAATCCAATGACACTAATGACAGTAATCTGGTTTGTTTTCCCTTAGATAAATAAATATTATAAAATTCCATGTAGAAGGTAAAACGCCCCGTTTAGGTCCAGTGGTTTAAATACCGGGCCGTGATCTCGGGGTTCTGAGTTCGATTCCCGGGTCGAGAGAATTCGATTTTTTTTAACGTTAGGTACTCGGGTTTGTGATCTGCATTAGGTAAGCGTGGTGATTGTCACTTTCAGTTGTCACTCTCCCTGTTGTGAATGAGGTCAACATTTTTAAATCAGGACTATCTTTAAGCCTTTTTTGTATTATGCCGTTATGATCACCTCCTTGTCAGTCGTTATTAACGTACTTAGCGTAACTGAAAATCATAGGAAGAGTACTTTTTTATTTGCTGGCTACACCGCCAATAGCCGTTAACTTCAGTGCTCTGAGTTACAACAGTTTAGCCACCGGGACCAGCTACTGCCCTCTAGTGCCAGTCGTGTGCAACTTTACAGACTATAATGTGAACACTAACTTATTTTCTATCTGTCTGAAATGTATCGTTAGGGATCGTTGAATAACAAAATGGTGAAGGTTTAGTGTTTTTTTTTATGAGATAGGGGCAGACGAACAGACGGATCACCTGATGGTAAGTGATTACCGCCGCCCATGGACACCCGCAACACCAGAGGAGTCGCAAATGCGCTGCCGACCTTGTTGAGTGATGTTGTTGATGCCTTCTCAGCCTATTACGGCTACAACGACTTCATTACGGTGGGAGAGCTATGCTTCAGCATAAATGGGTTTACTGGAATGATACTACGGCCTCACAGAAAACTGTGATGTTAGCGCCTGCGCTAATAATAAGAAAACCAGTAGAGTCACTAGTGCGCTGCGAACCAATAAATCCCCTTGCCCCCGATTGGGCCTCCGGCACCCTCACTCACTCGGCGAAACACAGCACAGGGCTGCTTCACGCCGGTTTTCTGTGAGGCAGTGGTATCACTCCGGTCGGGTCGCCCATTCATTCCAAAGCGTGGCTGTTCTATGGATGATCTCGAAATTAAACCTATGACGTCTTAAGTCTATCAGGGGTTGTGGGCATAACCATAGAGTACCTATACGTGGTGGATGCACGCCTGTTATGTAGTGGAGTCAAACGTGCGCTGTTAATTTTTTACACTTCCTCGAGTTTAAAAAAAAAAGTAAAGTATCAGCCTATGTACTGTCCCACTGCAGGGCAAAGGCCTCCATCATGAAAGCAAGTTATCGCTACTATGATGGGATTAGGCTTAATCACTACGCTTGCCTAATGCGGATTAGTGATCGAAATGTTCGAAAAATTCGAATTATATTTTTGCTCGACCCAGGGAATCGAACCCGGGACCCCGAGATCACGGCCCGGTACGTAAACCACTAGACCAACGGGGCGTTATCAACTGTCTATCTTATACTTAATTTAAATCAACATTTTTTTACATCAAGCCAGCTTAAAGGCCGCTCCTGAGCTACGTTATATGACTAAATATCAAAACTATTGCAACAGTCGTATACAATCTTAATACACGTTGAGTATCAATGTAACGGGTGGTACGTGAGCTGCCGGCGGACTGTTCATAAGTGCATTTATCTGGTGCCGATCGCGATGGCTCCCGGGGGAAAGACTATGCCCGCGAATTGCTCTGGGTTGCCAGTTAATCCACATTTGAACCTACTATTTATCATATTTATCATCTATTGCTATCATCATTGCGGCCATTGCTTGCCATCAGGTGATCCGTCTGCTCGTCTGCCACCTATCACATAAAAAAGAAAAAAAAACTGAAAATCATAGGAAGAGTACTTTTTTATTTGCTGGCTACACCGCCAATAGCCGTTAACTTCAGTGCTCTGAGTTACATCAGTTTAGCCACCGGGACCAGCTACTGCCCTCTAGTGCCGGTCGTGTGCAACTTTACAGACTATAATGTGAACACTAACTTATTTTCTATCTCTCTTATTTTATATCTGTCTGAAATGTATCGTTAGGGATCGTTGAATAACAAAATGGTGAAGGTTTAGTGTTTTTTTTTATGAGATAGGGGGCAGACGAACAGACGGATCACCTGATGGTAAGTGATTACCAACCCCCATGGACACCCGCAACACCAGAGGAGTCGCAAATGCGCTGCCGACCTTGTTGAGTGATGTTGTTGATGCCTTCTCAGCCTATTACGGCTACAACGACTTCATTACGGTGGGAGAGCTATGCTTCAGCATAAATGGGTGGGTTTACTGGAATGATACTACGGCCTCACAGAAAACTGTGATGTTAGCGCCTGCGCTAATAATAAGAAAACCAGTAGAGTCACTAGTGCGCTGCCAACCAATAAATCCCCTTTCCCCCGATTGGGCCTCCGGCACCCTCACTCACTCGGCTTAAGTAAATATTGCATTTAAAAAATTCCTCGGAGGGTTCAGGTGGGACATATTTATCATCTAATAATTTTTATTTTTGGTATAGCAATTCTTTGCAATTATTCTTAAGTAAATATTGCATTTAAAAAATTCCTCGGAGGGTTCAGGTGGGACATATTTATCATCTAATAATTTTTATTTTTGGTATAGCAATTCTTTGCAATTATTCTTAAGTAAATATTGCATTTAAAAAATTCCTCGGAGGGTTCAGGTGGGACATATTTATCATCTAATAATTTTTATTTTTGGTATAGCAATTCTTTGCAATTATTCTTAAGTAAATATTGCATTTAAAAAATTCCTCGGAGGGTTCAGGTGGGACATATTTATCATCTAATAATTTTTATTTTTGGTATAGCAATTCTTTGCAATTATTCTTAAGTAAATATTGCATTTAAAAAATTCCTCGGAGGGTTCAGGTGGGACATATTTATCATCTAATAATTTTTATTTTTGGTATAGCAATTCTTTGCAATTATTCTTAAGTAAATATTGCATTTAAAAAATTCCTCGGAGGGTTCAGGTGGGACATATTTATCATCTAATAATTTTTATTTTTGGTATAGCAATTCTTTGCAATTTATTCTTAAGTAAATATTGCATTTAAAAAATTCCTCGGAGGGTTCAGGTGGGACATATTTATCATCTATTGCTATCATCATTGCGGCCATCTTTGGATAAATAAATATTATAAAATTCCATGTAGAATGTAAAACGCCCCGTTTAGGTCCAGTGGCCGTGATCTCGGGGTTCTGGGTTCGATTCCCGGGTCGAGAGAATTCGATTTTTTTGAACGTTAGGTACTCGGGTTTGTGATCTGTGCATTAGGTATGCGTGGTGATTGTCACTTTCATTTGTGACTTTTATAAAAGTGAGGTCAACATTTTTAAATCAGGACTATCTTTAAGCCTTTTTTGTATTATGCCGTTATGATCACCTCCTTGTCAGTCGTTATTAACGTACTTAGCGTAACTGAAAATCATAGGAAGAGTACTTTTTTATTTGCTGGCTATACCGCCAATAGCCGTTAACTTCAGTGCTCTGAGTTACAACAGTTTAGCCACCGGGACCAGCTACTGCCCTCTAGTGCCAGTCGTGTGCAACTTTACAGACTATAATGTGAACACTAACTTATTTTCTATCTCTCTTATTTTATATCTGTCTGAAATGTATCGTTAGGGATCGTTGAATAACAAAATGGTGAAGGTTTAGTGTTTTTTTTTATGAGATAGGGGCAGACGAACAGACGGATCACCTGATGGTAAGTGATTACCGCCGCCCATGGACACCCGCAACACCAGAGGAGTCGCAAATGCGCTGCCGACCTTGTTGAGTGATGTTGTTGATGCCTTCTCAGCCTATTACGGCTACAACGACTTCATTACGGTGGGAGAGCTATGCTTCAGCATAAATGGGTGGGTTTACTGGAATGATACTACGGCCTCACAGAAAACCGGCGTGAAGCTCCTGCTCCTGTGCTGTGTTTCGCCGAGTGAGTGAGGGTACCGGAGGCCCATCGGGGGGGAAGGGGATAAAAGGTTAGCAGCGCACTTGTTGCATGTGTTCATGGGCGACGGCAATTTATTTATTTATTTATTATTATATCACATAAAAAACACCCTTAACGTCGCGAGACCCAGACAGCAGACACAATGGAAAATCAAATGTTATATGCCTTTTTAAAGGCTTTTGGGTCTTACAACGTTAACAGAGTATTTGTGCTGCTTTCTTTGTTCCTGGTTGCTATAGCACAAGAGAATTACAAGTAGTAAAGTACTCTCCGAATTGGACCACCGGTATCCTCACTCACTCTGCGTAACACGGTTGAGCTGGTTCATTCATTTCTAACTGAATTGGCTGCCTCGACCAGAGTGTAAAAAGTACAGAAAATCGCCTTATAGAAGCGCTTGAAAAGAATGTAAGATTTTGGCAGCCACTTGTGACTCCATTGTTAAGAGTGTCTATGGGCGACATCTATCGCTTACCATTGGTGATTCGCCTGCTCGTCTGCTATCTATCATATAAAAAACACCCTTAACGTCGCGAGACCCAGACAGCAGACACAATGGAAAATCAAATGTTATATGCCTTTTTAAAGGCTTTTGGGTCTTACAACGTTAACAGAGTATTTGTGCTGCTTTCTTTGTTCCTGGTTGCTATAGCACAAGAGAATTACAAGTAGTAAAGTACTCTCCGAATTGGACCACCGGTATCCTCACTCACTCTGCGTAACACGGTGGAGCTGGTTCATTCATTTCTAACTGAATTGGCTGCCTCGACCAGAGTGTAAAAAGTACAGAAAATCGCCTTATAGAAGCGCTTGAAAAGAATGTAAGATTTTGGCAGCCACTTGTGACTCCATTGTTAAGAGTGTCTATGGGCGACATCTATCGCTTACCATTGGTGATTCGCCTGCTCGTCTGCTACCTATCACATAAAAAACACCCTTAACGTCGCGAGACCCAGACAGCAGACACAATGGAAAATCAAATGTTATATGCCTTTTTAAAGGCTTTTGGGTCTTACAACGTTAACAGAGTATTTGTGCTGCTTTCTTTGTTCCTGGTTGCTATAGCACAAGAGAATTACAAGTAGTAAAGTACTCTCCGAATTGGACCACCGGTATCCTCACTCACTCTGCGTAACACGGTGGAGCTGGTTCATTCATTTCTAACTGAATTGGCTGCCTCGACCAGAGTGTAAAAAGTACAGAAAATCGCCTTATAGAAGCGCTTGAAAAGAATGTAAGATTTTGGCAGCCACTTGTGACTCCATTGTTAAGAGTGTCTATGGGCGACATCTATCGCTTACCATTGGTGATTCGCCTGCTCGTCTGCTACCTATCACATAAAAAACACCCTTAACGTCGCGAGACCCAGACAGCAGACACAATGGAAAATCAAATGTTATATGCCTTTTTAAAGGCTTTTGGGTCTTATGACGTTAACAGATAAGTATTTGTGTTAGGCCTGAGTATTTGTGCTGCTTTCTTTGTTCCTGGTTGCTATAGCACAAGAGAATTACAAGTAGTAAAGTACTCTCCGAATTGGACCACCCGGTATCCTCACTCACTCTGCGTAACACGGTTGAGCTGGTTCATTCATATCTAACTGGATTGGCTGCCTCGACCAGAGTGTAAAAAGTACAGAAAATCGCCTTATAGAAGCGCTTGAAAAGAATGTAAGATTTTGGCAGCCACTTGTGACTCCATTGTTAAGAGTGTCTATGGGCGACATCTATCGCTTACCATTGGTGATTCGCCTGCTCGTCTGGCATCTATTAAAACTGACCGTACAATTGGAACGTCTCCACCCGGTCTAGGAGCAAGTGCCCAACTTTTAACTATTAAACAGCGCAGACAGACAGACAAACAGCTCCTTATGCAGCCGCCTGTTCTCAAGTCGCGATCAACTGCTGTCCTCCTTTATCTTCGTTAAGTTTTCTCGCTAAGATTCGTTTGGGGAATTATTTTAAACGCGATCTTAAAAGTAGTAAGTGACTTTAAAAATTAACAAACGTAGTTATTTAAGAAACTTTTGAATTGTAATGCCATGCAAGACTGCCTCGGTGGCGCAGTTGGTATTGAGTCGTACTTTAGGGCGACGGCTGCCCTTGGGGACCCGGGTTCGATCCCGGGTCCTGTTGGTTCTGTACCCCCGTGCCTTGGCAAGCACGTTAAGCCGTTGCGCCCAATCTCTCTTCGGTCGTGTCACACTGGTGTCACATTATATTAAGAGGATAAGGGAATAGAGGGTGTACCTGTGTTTACGAACACACTTGAGCACTGTAATATATCCTGCGTACGTGGTTGATCTTTAAGATTGGCTGTAGCCGAATATCGGTTGGAGGATTTATTTTATTATTTCTTGTGCCATGCCAACGCGTCCATTGTAACTGCAACGTAAGTAGGTTCTACTCGTATTTATACTACAACCAGGTTCAGCCAATATTAAGTAAAAAAAAAACAAAAGCATACGCAAATATTTTCCCCCGTCATTACAGAATGAGCAGTCTGACCTACATATTCGAACCATGTTTGTCGTTACTTCCGCTTCCTCATATAATATGCGCAGCTAATGTTTAAGGAATCCTTCGCAAACACCAAATCCCGTATTCGGACGATTTCCCTGCAATATATATTGAGATATGGGGTATGACTAATGTCACCACACGACCAGCTTTGAACGGGGCGGTCCTGTTTTTTTGTAGTATGCCTAGGTGTAGAGAAGAGCGTAGCGGTCAGACAGACTTTTATAACCAAAAATACCTTGAGTTTGATGACCACAGACCAAGAACAATTGATGACGACGACATGTAATTTCTAATTATGTCCTGAAATGTAAACAGTTATCTTATTTAAAATTAAATATGCCTAATCTATTGTGTATAGGGAATGTTGCTTTATCCCAGTTTTGTAGGACTTATTTAAATTTAAACGATTTTAATAAAGAAACATTTATGGTAAAAAAAAATTTAAAAAAATGATACAATTAAATTATCATCAATAAATATATTTAGTACCCATAAAAACATGGGATATCCAAACGTGTCTTACGCTGTATAAATCCGGTGGCAAAGTTACGACTTGCCTAATGGTATCTAGGCAGGTAGGTAAAAGTTATGTATGAACTTAAATTGAATAAAAAAAATTCGGCGGTTACCGCACTTACCGCATAGTGACGCTAACTGAAAAAGTAACAACGAAAAAATATAAATGTCCTATTTTGAGCTGAAACCATGGATACAATAAGTATAAAGGGGGATTTTGCCTGTACACACGTGTTCTTCCGAGGGGACGTAACCATAGTGATAAAGTGAGCTCATTAAAATAAAACCTGGTTTGGGTCACCGGTTTAAGTATTACGATCTTATGTTTTTTTTTATGTGATAGGTAGCAGACGAGCAGGCGGATCACCTGATGGTAAGCAATTGCCGCCGCTCTTAGACACTTGCAACACCAGTGGAGTTACAAGTTGCCAACCTTTTATCCCCTTCCCCCCGGGTGGGCCTCCGGTACCCTCACTCACTCAGCGAAACACAGCACAGGAGCTGCTTCATGCCGGTTTTATGTAAGGCAGTGGTATCACTCCGGTGCCGAAGCCGAAGCGTGGCTCTCCCACAGTTATGTGTTATATTTTTTATGTGATAGGTGGCAGACGAGCAGACGGATCACCTTACGGTAAGCGATTGCCACCCAGGAACATCCGTAACACCAATCCATACTAATATATAAATGCGAAAGTAACTCTGTCTGTCTGTCTGTCTGTCTGTCTGTCTGTCTGTCTGTCTGTCTGTCTGTCTGTTACTCTTTCACGCCAAAACTACTCAACAGATTTAAATGAAATTTAGTATACAGATAATCTAGACCCTGAGAAAAGAACATAGGCTACTTTTTATTGCGAAAAGGGGGTGGTAGGGGTTGAAAGGGGGGTAAAAAGTTACTTTTCCACGCGGACGAAGTCGCGGGCGGCCGCTAGTGTATAATAATTCATAGTAACTAGTTTTAAATTGACGACATGTTTAGCGCAGTGGTTTGAACGCCCGGTGGAGACGCAAGGGTCGCAGGTTCGATTCCCGTACCAACACAAAATAAAATGTTTATTGATGATACAATATTAAATTGTAGGTAATAATTGTGAACCTCCACCTTTTTTAAACTGGTTAAATAAAAGACATATTTTATAAAGTGTAATTTACCACCAATATATTTTTAGTTCCCGTTACACAATAATATTTTTAACTCTTGGTCCAATTTTTCCCAATATGAATGAAAGTTAAAGGTTTATACAAAATACTTCCTTAAACATTAGTACTTACTAGAAACTTGTCGAGGGCAATGTATCGATAAAAATATTTTTTCCCCGAGGAATAAATTTAAAAATAAAATCTTCTTCTTAAATACAAGTGAACAGCTCAATAAAATTGATAAGTAGTATGTGTGAGAAGGCGAATTATTTTTTTGAGATCAGATCTTTTATTCCTTGGGGAAAAGTAAGTCTTTTCATCAGTATTATGCACAAGTTTCGAAGACGGTTAAAAAGCACGTTGTATAAACCTCTTTAGAAATAATCAAAACACCTCTTCGAATATTTTATGATACTTCGCAGCGTTAATAAAACGGGAATTACCGCGACGTCTATTGTTAAGTGGGTACATTGCATGTATCAGAATCAGAATCGGAACTTTATTTGCAAAACGAATGTTACATTTGTATACAGTTAGTCAGTACATTATAATACAGTTTCAATTTCGTATTGTACTAACTGCTTGACGTTTCGGCCAAGTTGCAGCAGCCGTGGTCACAATCGGACGAAACGTCTCAAGCAGTAAGTATAATACAATGGTCTTAACAATAAACGTCACGTCGCGTTAATTCCCGTTTTAATATATTGTAGTTATAATGCAACGCGAAAATCTAAAAAAACTATGCGCAGCGCTTTGTCAATTTTGACTATGTAACATGATTTATTACCTTATTTTTTCCTTAGGGAAAAGTTTGCCCATTACAGAACTACCTTCACTAATATTATAACAACTATTTAATTTATAGACTAGAAATAATCACCGTGAAATATTTTTGGTATTCACATTTTTTCATTAAAATATAAATACTTTATGGAGCAAACGATTTGGGAGCATCGTGCGGTAGCGCCGCCAAAGCATTAGCATGATTGTGGTTAATTTATTTAAATAATAAAACTTTCTTTATTTATAATTGTGTACACGTATTTTAAGTATAGCATTAGCGTATAACAGACACAATCAAAATTATTGTTAAAAGTGCCAATTTTTAGCAATAAATACAATTTAACCAAAATAAATAAAAATGAATTGGTGTCGCTGTGTGCACGATGCATAGCCATAAATAGTTTTCATTATTTTCGTTGGTATGGCATCCCCTTTAATTCAATAATGGCAGAATGGATGAGGTACCTCCATATATAGGAATTTTTTTGCTCACGAGCTCTCTTATATTCGTACAGATAGCCACACATCAGGTTACAAACAACCTGTCAAATTACCTCAATTCATATTCAATTTAAGTGTATTCGACAGTAAGATGATAATCCATTGAAGAAATATGACATTTTTGTATACTTTGATGTGTGGATGTACGTAAAAAACGCAAATACTCGATCCAAAAAACTTCCATAAGGCGCTTCAAAAAACGCGCCTGGTCTATCTATCGCATTTATATTGCTAATTTAATACAAAACTAACACAAAAGTGAGCAGGGATCTTCCAAACGACTAATATCGTAGATCTTATCGTCACCTTCCATCAGGTGAGATAGTCAAGCGTTCTATCAGTAAAAAAATGACAACGAATTCGACTTATGCTTAATCCTTATCATTCAAATATTAATCCAAATTATCACACTAGGTGTACAGACAACAACACGTCGGGTTAATCTTATATGTGTCCTCAATAGACATTTGACAATTGATAAATGACATACATACTACTCCTGTTATAACTAGTTTTAAATTGACGACATGTTTAGCACAGTGGTTTGAACGCCGGTGGAGACGCAAGGGTCGCAGGTTCGATTCCCGTACCAACACAAAATAAAATGTTTATTGATGATACAATATTAATTGTAGGTATTAATTTGTGAACCTCCACCTTTTTTAAACTGGTTAAATAAAAGACATATTTTATAAAGTGTAATTTACCACCAATATATTTTTAGTTCCCGTTACACAATAATATTTTTAACTCTTGGTCCAATTTTTCCCAATATGAATGAATGTTAAAGGTTTATACAAAATACTTCCTTAAACATTAGTACTTACTAGAAACTTGTCGAGGGCAATGTATCGATAAAAATATTTTTTTCCCCGAGGAATAAATTTAAAAATAAAATCTTCTTAAATAGAAGTGAACAGCTCAATAAAATTGATAAGTAGAAAGTATGTGTGAGAAGGCGAATTATTTTTTTGAGATCAGATCTTTTATTCCTTGGGGAAAATTAAGTCTTTTCATCAGTATTATGCACAAGTTTCGAAGACAGTTAAAAAGCACGTTGTATAAACCTCTTTAGAAATAATCAAAACACCTCTTCGAATATTTTATGATACTTCGCAGCGTTAATAAAACGGGAATTACTTAGTGAGTACATTGCATGTATCAGAATCAGAATCGGAACTTTATTTGCAAAACGAATGTTACATTTGTATACAGTTAGTCAGTACATTATAATACAGTTTCAATTTTGTATTGTACTAACTGCTTGACGTTTCGGCCAAGTTGCAGCAGCCGTGGTCACAAGCAGGAAGTATAATACAATAATCTTAACAATAAATGTCGCGTTAATTCCCGTTTTAATATATTGTAGTTATAATGCAACGCGAAAATCTAAAAAAATTATGCGCAGCGCTTTGTCAATTTTGACTATGTAACATGATTTATTACCTTATTTTTTCCTTAGGGAAAAGTTTGCCCATTACAGAACTACCTTCACTAATATTATAACAACTATTTAATTTATAGACTAGAAATAATCACCGTGAAATATTTTTGGTATTCACATTTTTTCATTAAAATATAAATACTTTATAGAGCAAACGATTTGGGAGTAGAACTTAAGGCGAAGGGTACGGCACTCTAGCGCCGCCAATTGCAATTGCCGACAGTTGTGCATAGTTATTCAATAAATGGTATAAGTGTTTGCCCAGAGGCTGGGGTTCAGTGATAGGTAATAATAGATCCGTCTATAAATTTAAATCAATTGGCGGCGCTAGAGTACCGTACCCTTCTAACCAAACTAAGTCAAAAGTGAGCAGGGATCTTCCAAACAAACGACTAACATCGTAGATCTTATCGTAACTTTCCATCAGGTGTGATAGACAAGCGTTCTACCGGAGAAAAAAATGTCAACGAATTCGACTTATGCTTAATCCTTATCATTCAAATATTAATCCAAATTATCACACTAGGTGTCAGACAACAACACGTCGGGTTAATCTTATATGTGTCCTCAATAGACATTTGACAATTGATAAATGACATACATACTACTCCTGTTATAACTAGTTTTAAGTTTTATACCTCTGTTTTGTGTGCAATAAAAAGCATATTCATTCATAGGGTATCTGTGAACATTTACATCCCTATAATCACGTCTTCTACCAACCATTCTGAACAACATTATTTCTTTGACTTTTCTTGACAGGTCCTGTATATTTACTAAAATGTCGTTGACGACGTGTGGTTGACCGTACATAAAATATTATTTCCTTGAATAATTCTCTAAGTGAGTCACGTGATCTAAGGCCATAGATTACAAACAACCTGTCAAATTACCTCAATTCATATTCAATTTAAGTGTATTTGACAGTAAGATTATAATCCATTGAAGAAATATGACATTTTTGTATACTTTGATGTGTGGATGTGCAATGAATGGATGTGTACCAAAACGCAAATACTCGATCCAAAAAACTACCAAAAGGCGCTTCAAAAAACGAGCCTCTTCTGTCTTTCGCATTTATATTGCTAATTTAATACAAAACTAACACAAAAGTGAGCAGGACTCTTCTAAACGACTAATATCGTAGATCTTATCGTCACCTTCCATCAGGTGAGTTAGTCAAGCGTTCTATCAGTAAAAAAATGACAACGAATTCGACTTATGCACTAATCCTTATCATTCAAATATTAATCCAAATTATCACACTAGGTGTACAGACAACAACACGTCGGGTTATTCTTATATGTGTCCTCAATAGACATTTGACAATTGATAAATGACATACATACTACTCCTGTTATAACTAGTTTTAAGTTTTATACCTCTGTTTTGTGTGCAATAAAAAGCATATTCATTCATTCATTCATTCATAGGGTATCTGTGAACATTTACATCCCTATAATCACGTCTTCTACCAACCATTCTGAACAACATTATTTCTTTGACTTTTCTTGACAGGTCCTGTATATTTACTAAAATGTCGTTGACGACGTGTGGTTGACCGTACATAACATATTATAAATTAACGTTTTATTGTAAACTAATATTGCACGTTTTTACAAAAATATCTTGCATCATTAAATTAATATCATTACAAAAAATACGTATTTAAGGCAAGTAATGGAGTATGGCAGAGTTAGAAAAATAGTTTTTTATAGTTCGTACAAACGACATCGACGCGCGATAGACAGAGTCAGACAGATAATCCCTCTACCTAATCTGTGCCTGAGTTTTTCTAATAAGAATTTCTCAGTCAGCTCGAAGTCTGGAAGATGGCGGTCTTGTACTCCCTCCTCGGAAAGTATGTTAAGGTCTTTTGCTCATTGCTCTTGAGTCCCGTTCACACACTGGTGTCCTATCGAATTACCTGAGTAAAGGAATAGAGAGTGCACTTGTGTTTGCGCGCACACTTGCGCACAATAAATGTCCAACATATCGGTCGGACATTATTTTGTGATTACGTAGTTCTGTTGCACACCCGCCGGCTATCGTCACAGCACCGCCTCACCCCCACCCTGGTATTCTTGAATCCGTAGTTTCTTCTCCTATACTTGTTGTATGTGTCATTCCAGAGGCGCACGGTGGGAACGTCCCACATAGGCGCAGTGGTTAGTGAGCGGTCTATGATCAGCGCCCGCGGGTTCCATTCCCGGCTGGGCCGCCATTTGATGGGGAGCAGGCGGGATGTCTTTGGTGTGGGGTCGCTGGAATTGAATAAATTATTATTTTTTATTGTCCACTAAATATGGAATTTTAGTATGTGCCAAAACACCCAAAATAAAAAGGCCTAAAACTAAGATTTCCCGTGTACTATGGAAAGAAGAACGAAGGTACTAACACCCAGACCCAACACATGTATCTGTTTCATCAACAAACATTTGTGTTAATGAGAGAATCGAACCCGCGAACCTTGCATCTCAACTGGAGCTCAAACCACTGCGCTAAATGGGTCGATGGGTCGTATTAATTAAATTTAGTACAAGGTATTGAATAGCTTTGGAATAAAGGATGGAATTATAATATATTACTTGGGAGCTATAACGTCAATATTTTTGTTGAGCTTATGCGGGAATATTCCCCTTAAGCATTTCAGTTGGCCCTATTGTGTAGTCTTAAATTCCTATGTAACCCCACGTCATAATAAAAAGACCACGAGGGGAGTCTGGTGCCCACCTCGCACCGCTAGATGTCACGTGCGCACTTACATCGCGCAGCATAATTTTTTTCCAAACAATGACCTCACCGCCACACAGTGAATTTGTAACTCTGGTTTCCCTTCAAATGCATAAATCTTCGCCTTTTACTAAAGATTTCCGTGGAGGGGAACACTCAAATGAGTCTAACACTGTTTTTGGAAGCTCTGTTCTCTGCAGGGCTAATAATATCACTGAAATATGCTGTACTATTATCGTTATGGTAGTGATTTTGTCTAAATCACACAGGCGTAGTTACACATACCTTCCTACCTACCGTAGCACTTTGACAACAACGTGTGACTGCGAATTTCATATTCATTTATCTCTACATAGTGAATATTGCATACTTCAGTAAAGTATTGTATGACATTATTGTAAATTGACAGCGAAGGCATCTTGGTAAAGTCTACTGTGTCCATTTACTTGCATCTACATTAGCAACTTTGTTCAGTTCAGTATTCTGAAAATCTTGTTTTACACTTTTTCAGCGTCTTTTTTTTAATTTTAGAAAACTTTATTTTAGACCACACAGATAGGTCCAATTCATACGATTGGCTTTGTGGCACAGTGGGTGGTTAAGTCGCACTATAAAGCGACGGCTACGCGGCTGCGTTAGTGGTCCCGGGTTGGGCCAAAAAGTACCTGAGTTTTTCTGATGAGAAATTCTTAGTGCTAACCCAGAAGTCTTTTTCGTACCCCCGTGCCTCGGAAAGCACAAAGGCTTAATGCCGTTGGTCCTGCGCAAGATCGCTCTTCGGTCGTGTTACACTGACACTGGTGTCCCAACTAAATATTAGGGGAAGGGAATAAATAGAGAGTGCACAGTGATTGGTGAATTTGGTGATATGAAAAAGAAAATGAATGAATGAACATATATTTATTACATGAAACTGAACTGACTGACCTCCACACTAGGCATATATTAAAGATACAGATTCAGGATGTTCCTAGCTCAGGCAGCACACTTCAATCAAATGATTTCATTAGATTAAAATATGAAATTGATTACTTACTTACATGTTTTATAATTAGCTGTCTGTAGTCTATAGATTTTTCATTAAATTCTTATTGTTTGGTATTATAAAACCCCGCAGTGAGCAGGGCTTCCAAAAACAGTATTAGACTCATTTGAGTGTTCCCCTCCACGGAAATCTTTAGTAAAAGGCGAAAGATTTATGCGTTTTGAAGGGAAACCAGAGTGACGAAAGTTATCTCACTGTATGGCGGGAGGTCATTGTTTGGAAAAAAATTTTGCTTGCGCGATGTAAGTGCGCACAGTGACATCTAGCGGTGCGAGGTGAAAACCAGACTCCCCTCGTGGTTTTTTTATTATGACGTGAGGGTTAAATGGGAATTTAAGACTACACAATAGGGCCAACCGAAATGCTTAAGGGGAATATTCCCGCATAAGCTCAACAAAAGTATTGTCCTTATTGGTTCCTAGCAATAACTTTGCTTCTTAGTCATTCAATACCTTAAACTATACATTTCATTAATACGACCCATTTAGCGCAGTGGTTTGAGCGCCGGATCGCGAGTTTGATTCCCGCATTCACACATATGTTTTTTTGTCAAAATAAATATTTGTGTGCGTCTGTTTGTAGTACCTTCGTTGTTCTTGGTTACAAAGAAAAACCTTATTTTGGGCAAGGACAATATGTTTTGGGCTCAATTTAATAATAACGTATCAGTGTTTGATTTATGATAGTTTTCTGCTACATTAGATGATATAATTTATTGAGTATCAAATCAAGTCTCAAACAGGAAATAGGGTTTGAAACCAGATCTACCGGTCATACCTGCGTAGCACTTTTTAGGGTTCTATAACCACATGGTATAAAACTTGTAGATTCGTCAAATCTGTGTTCTTATGTTTCATCCATTTTTCCGAAAGTAGATAAACCGCATTAAGATTTTTCCAAAAAAAAAAATAGACAAAAACATCAAATTTTGAGGGTTTCGTTTACTTAAAAATGTAACTTAAAGATTTTGTAGGTATTCATCAAACCCATACGTGTAACTTTGGTTAGGGCTTTAAATATATTTGAGGTTATAGATACTCTTTATTGCATAAGATTTTTTTTCTAAGCTGAATAGGTTGCGGGAGAGACTTCCAAAGTGGTGAAATGTCCCTCCGCCGCCTAAAATAATATAAATAGTGTATAGTTTTTTTACCTTACATTTAATCAAATCCACAAAGTTTATAATTTAAGCTTGGATTCGAAATGACGAAACGTTTGCCAAATATTGGAACCTATAACTAAGTACCTAAGACCCGAAACGAAGTGAGGGCGGGCCACTAGTCTATCAAATAATGAAAATAAAATAAAATCAAGTTATAACATTTACAGCATATACTTAATTTAAGATTTATTTCTTGACTAACAATGGTTAATGGTTATTTATGGCACGGAACCCTATATCCATGAGTGCAACTCGCACTTGACCGCTTTTTTTCTATTGCCTATTTGCTTACTGGTTCGTGATTTACGTCACTTTTACGACAAGTTTCATGGTTAAAGTTTATTATCAGTAGACAGTTCAAGGTTTGCTGCTTCGTATTAAATTAACCGCTTTGTATACAACTGAGACCGTGGGAGAGCCATGCTTCGGCATGAATGGGCTGGCTCGACCGGAGTGATACCTCACAGAAAACCGTGATGCTGGTTTCGTCGAGGGAATGAGGGTACCGGGGGGAATGGGGTTTACACGTCGGCAGCGCACTTGGGACTCTACTGATGTTGCAAGAGTCTATGGGCGGCCATCGCTTAACATCAGGTGATCCGTATGCTCGTCTGCCACTTATCTCATAAAAAAATGTCCACAACCTTAAACAGAATCACAGTATATTTTTTTCGATTACGATTTACAACGTATTAAAAAAAACGACTTATCTACCAGATCTCGCTCAAACAAATTTTCGTTGGTAGTTTTGATAGTACGTAATGATACAACATATTTTATATTTATTGAAAAAAAAAAGCTTTTTTAATTTCAGTTCCATGTATGGGAAACCCAAAAATTATATATTTTTTCCTTATTTGCATAAAAAATTTAATGCGTAATAGTTTAATTACGTCGCGTTAATTCCCGTCTATAATAATAAAAATTTAATGCGGTTCACAGAATACATTAACCTATCAAGTTTCAACAGTATAACTCTAATAGATTCGGAAAAAAATGGCTGTGAGTACGGACGGACAGACGGACAGACGGACAAAAATTGTACCAACTTTATAACCACATGTTTACACAATAAATAATTTGACTTTGACTTTGATTTACGCCCTGCTGGTCTAGTGGTTTAAGTAGCGGGCCGTGATCTCGGGGTCCCGGGTTCGATTCCCGGGTCGAGCAAAAGTATGTTTCGAATTTTTCGAACATAGCTCGGGTTTGTGATCACCAATCCGCATTAGGCAAGCGTGGTGATTAAGCTTAATCCCATCATAGTAGCGATAACTTGATTTCTATGATGGAGGCCTTTGCCCTGCAGTGGGACAGTATATAGGCTGATACTTTACTTTTTTTTTTGATTTACCTGAACTTAGCAAAGTTAGTCCAGAGGGTGAGCATCCTCGTCATCATCACGGCCTCCAGGCCCCTGTGGGGGGTGGGGAAGGCGTGCGGCCGGAACATGTAGAACACCTCATCCGCATGAGACGCGCCCTCCTGGTCCAGGAACCAGGATATCGCTTTGGGGAAGTTCATGTACCTGGAAACAGATAAATAAAAAAATAAAAAAAAAGAACGCCGTAAGACTCAATAGCCTTTTTTTTATGGTATAGGTAGCAGACGAGCAGGCGGATAACCTGATGGTAAGCAATTGCCGCCGCTCATGGACACTTGCAACACCAGTGGAGTTACAAGTGCGCTGCCACCTTTTATCCCCTTCCCCCCCGGGTGGGCCTCCGGTACCCTCACTCACTCGGCGAAACACAGCACAGGAGCTGCTTCACTGCCGATTTTCTGTGAGGCAGTGTATCACGCCGGTCGAGCCGGCCCATTCATGCCGAAGCATGGCTCTCCCACAATTTTTTTTTAATTGTGGGAATTTTTAATTGTTTCTTATCCACTGAGCTATCATCGCTCACGTTACCGCACGCCCTGCGGAACTAAGTGGAAGTGGAAGAAAAATATTGAATCAGTGATGCTGGAACACTTACCCGCTGTACTTGAATAAATAATAGAAGATCGGCTGGTCGGTTGTCCTCGCATACATTTCAGACTCAACCACAGATGGAAACTTGAAGTGGATGTCAGAGTAAAGGTCCACCATGTCCATTATCAGCTCATCCTTCGCAGACGAGAAGTAATGCCTCTGTATCCTCTCCACCGTCAGGTTCTTTGCCTCCTCACTCGGGAAAACTAAATCTGGTTGCAATGTCTCAGCCGCGTCAACGTTATTCAGACTAGTTCCGTAATCTTTGGACACGAAGAATATACCTTCGTTGTCGTTAAACCCTATGATCATTGGTACTTTCGTATAGTTCCCTGATTCTATTATCTCCACGGGAAACTGTGTAATGATGGGCTCCACACCAGCTATGTCGTTCTCGACACACGGAACAAACAGCATCTCCGCAGTTATCCAGTTCTTATTTCTAGAATACTTTATAGCCTTAATTAGTTCATCAAAGGATTTGTTGGTGATGATATTATAGATTTCATACGGATCTTTGGTGTCGTATCCTAAGTTTTTGACTAGAGAGCTTGCAGTTTTGATCGGGTCGTGCTGTATTCCCCAAGGGGATAGCGAGGACCCACTCTGCAGGATAACCTTGTGGAACAGACCCCTGGCTGATGGAGATAGGATGAGGAAGGACGTGGAGACGGCGCCAGCGCTCTCTCCGAAGAGGGTGACGTTGTCAGGGTCGCCACCAAAAGACCTAATGTTCTCCTTGATCCACTTAAGGGCTGCGATTTGGTCTTTCAAGCCAGCGTTCCCGGGGGCTTCCTTGATACCAAGGCAGAGGAATCCTTCGACGTTCAACCTGAAAAAGACGATACTACATCAGTATATTTACGATGATCATGCTTATGAAGTAAATAAGACGTAATTATGACGTAAAACAGAATTCAACGTCTTTTACAAGGGATTAAAGCATAATGATTGAGTGTTTGTAAATGTTCACTAATTATCTTTAAATTACAAAAAGATAATAATAATAACCTATGGCACGTTTCAAATTAATGATCAAAGTACATAATTTACTCAACTACCTGTTTACTCCTAAAGATGACAACGTCATGTGTTGTGAAGCTTTAATAATAATTTACCCAATACTCAAGGTTCTTTTTTTATGTGATAGTTGGCAGACGAGCAGACGGATCACCTGATGGTAAGCGATTGCCGCCGCCCATAGATACCTGCAATACCAGTAGAGTCACAGGTGCGCTGCCAACCTTTAACCATCTTTAAGTAGGCACTGCAAGCATGGTATGGTAAGCTGGTATCCCACGGCCTCACAGAAGACCGAGGTGAAGCAGTGCTCGGTCAAGCCAGCCAATTCATGCCGAAGCGTGGCTCTCCCACGGTAAATCGGTTCACAGTTTTAGAACTGTGAACGGATTTACCGATTGAAAAACCTGACTCTAAGTACGTATAGGCTATTAGATTCAGCAGTCAGGTTTTTTTTTTATGTTATAGATAGCAGACGAGCAGGCGTATCACCTGATGGTAAGCAATTGCCGCCGCTCATGTACACTTGCAACACCAGTGGAGTTACAAGTGCGCTGCCAACCTTTTATCCCCTTCCCCCGGGTGGTATATGGTTGATGATCCATAATAGATCTTTAGAGACATTGGACAGTATACCAACCTGTAGTTGATGCCAACAAAGACCACCCCATGCTCCGCGAAGAAGTCTCCCCCATAGTAGAACGGTGACCCGCTGCCTTCAAAGAAGCAGCCGCCGTGCACGAAGACCATGACGGGCAGGCGGCTGCGGGGGGAGGCGGAGGTGGGGGCGTACACGTTCAGCTTCAGGCAGTCGGGGGTCCCGATCACCGCGGACACGTGTTGCTGCGGGCACCAAGTGTTCTCGTCTACGGCGTCGAGGATGCCCTCCCATTTTGGAGGTGGGAGCGGCGCCTGGAATAAGGTTGAGAGTAGATTAAAAATAAAATAAAGAAATCGATGGCCTCGATGGCGTAGCGGCTAAGGTGTTAGTCCGAAGCGCGAAAGGTCCCGGGTTCAATTCCCAGTCAAGTCAATTTAGAAAACTACATTTTCTAAGTTTTCTTGGTAATGCGTGATCTGGGTTGACGACGCCAGTTAATTTATTAGCGTCATCTGGTACTCATAGTACAGGGGTTGCCCTAGTTTGAGACCAGGTTGATTGGTGTGATTGTCTGTAAATAAAATTGTGTTTATTGCTTTCCAAAATCACATAACAAGAAGGCAGACACGGTGGCGTGTTGTAAAGCATGCCACCAATCTCTGAAGTGATGACCACGACCACTCTGTCAAGAGTGATACCAACTTAGAAGAAGAATGGACAGACGGAAAGCAAAAGGAAGTGGCTCAGCGATTGCTGATCGTCAGCGCTGATTTTCAGCTCCTGCCCCTTTGAGTGTGAGGGTTAGGTTATGATTAAAGATTGGATTACGTAGTGTGAGCTAGCGGACGAGTTACCAGTACCGTACCATGAGTTTGAAATACTATCCTCGCTATCGAAAACTGTCGCTTTGTCTTTTTCATTTTGATGCATTTGAAAGAGACAGAGCAATAGTTTACGTTATGTCCGTTTTAGATGTTAACTCATGGTAGCGCTACTGCCGAGTAGCTAACAAAGCGCTGTTTGAACGTCACTTACGAGTAGCTCGCACGAGCCAGTTAGGTAGTTCGTATCGTATGACAAGTCGAGTAACTCCTAATATTATTTTTACTAAAAACGAAGGAAGCGGTTTATCTGTCCTGTAAGGTTTAATACTACCGAAAGCCAACACCAAACTAATCCATACTAATATTATAAATGCGAAAGTAACTCTGTCTGTCTGTCTGCTACTCTTTCACGCCAAAACTACTCAACGGATTTAAACGAAATTTGGTATACAGATAATCTAGACCCTGAGAAAGGACATAGGCTACTTTTTATTGCGAAAAGGGGGTTGTAAGGGGTTGAAAGGGGGGTAAAAAGTTACTTTTCCACGCGGACGGAGTCGCGGGCGGCCGCTAGTAAAATTATAAAATTTAAAAAAACATCCGTATGAATGGCCCCAGGTTGTTTGTTAAATTCTTTAGACATGTGTAATGGCGGAATATCATTTCCCGCCTGTTTATCCATTTTAAAGCCGAATCAGTCTCGTATTATTTAATCAAGTCGGTAATAAAGCAATTTAAATATGCAATCATTACCTTACATCTCATTAATGAAGTATTCAACAGACAGTAAATATTTTCTCCGGCAACATGACTTCATTTATTAAATTGGTGGTTGAAACATTATGAACTTGTATTAATTTTGTATTAACCAACATAAATAAAGTCACTTTAATATTTAGTCGATGTGTCTATCGAAAAAACGAACGAGATTTTAAAAATGGGCCTTGTTGAGGTTTTAATAAATAGCTTTCGTGAATGTTTTGATACCAAGATATGTGCACAACTTTGTCTACTCTCTTGTTTTGATCTTCAAAGTAAGAGATCAAATGCACCATCGGATCAGTCAAGTTTGGATAAAACAGTTTTTCTTACTGCTAAAATTGGCAGACGAGCATGTGGCCTGATGATAAATGGTCGCCGATCATATAGAAATTACCATCACGGTCGCTTACCAGCAGGCGGAGTGTGGTCATCTTAATTGTCCTCAATATTAAAGTACTAGTGGCCGCCCGCAACTTCGTTTGCGTGAACTTTATGACTCTTGACTTAAGATGAACAAACTTGGAACCCCCTTTTCGCTCCATTAGGGGTTTAAGTTCGGAATATCCTTCCTTATAGGATCTCATCCAAAAATGCTCATCACATTTGACAATTTTCCATTCCATTTCATTCCATATTTGTTATAGTGTAGCTGGGCTCTTAGAGGTCCAAACCAGATGTTCCATGATCTTTGATTTTTTTCATGACATCATAAATGCTCATCAATATGAACATTTTTTGTTAAGGTGCCTTTGACCTACCTCTTATAGTTTAGCTGGGCTGTTTGTAGTTCTACATCAAGGAGCCTGGTCTTCAAAATGTAATATATCCTATAAGTTGCCCTGATATTACAGCTATACAACAAAAAAAGTTTCATTCGAATTGGTTCAGTAGTTTCCGAGATTAGCGCGAACAAACAGACAACAGACAAACAGATAAACAGACAAACAGACAAACAGACAGACAAAAATTTTAAAAATCATTGATTCATGTTCTGCTTACTGTTTTTTTAGTCGTCCTAAGTTATTTTGAGATAAATATCTTCAATGTACAGACACAGCTTTTTTACATTTTTATTATATGTATAGATTAGCACAGAATACTTAATAGTAAAAATAAATAAGTATTAGTAAATAAACAAGTATTAAGAAAAAATAATAGTTTTGCTGCCTACAATGACAGAAAAGTCCTTACCTGGAACCGGTTCCTCTCATCCACAGTCCCATACGGTATCCCAAGGTACTGATGGAACTTCCCCGACTCCCCCACCCTGCCTCGCACCAGGCCGCTCCGGGTCCTGACCAGGGGGGACGGGAGCTGCACCACATTGGCTGCGATCAGGGAGAACAGAGCCAGCCACTTCATGGCGGACCAGCGAGCTCACTGGCTGGATGTCGACTGGCGAGGCTCAGACTGGGCGATTAGGTCCGCCATTTTGTAGGGGTCGGTACCTTGAAAAGAAAAACGGACATTTATAATCACGGATTAGAATAGGCAGTACCTACCTAGAATAGGGCAGGGTTGCCACACGTACGAAATCTCGTACTAGTAGATTAACTTACACATTGCTTAATGCTTTTAAGTCTGACAATAGGAAGAATCTGGCAACTAGTTTTACTGCTCTGGAGATGGTAAAAAATATTGATATTTCATCAAAATATGGATAAATAAGTTACCAATAATCGCCTTAACTTGGTCTTTTTGACAAGTATTGTTTTCTATGGGATCTCATTTCTTTTTGTAGATAGTCCTATTTTTTTTCTTTCCGGTACTTACCTTAACTGCAAATGTAAGTGTGTATCTGGGAGTATATGTACGGGATTACAAAGTTACTTATGCAGTTAATGAATATAGAAAACTAGACCGAAATTGAAAAATATTTTAGGTTTTTCTTGATTCATACACTAAACACTAAATAGTGTTCTATGTGAGGTTTTTAAAAATATAATACTTAAAAACATATTATTTCACCCAGACACTGAACATACACAGTTGTCCATCACACGAATACACTGATTTAATAATCCTGTACACTACCTAATAAAGGTAAGTATTATAAATGGTGCGCTGGTCCTGTTTACCTTACTCGTGTCTGTTTGAATCTTTAATTGCTTTTTAATGGACAAGATTGTGTCTTCAATTACCTGCAGTTTTCCTTCTATCTGTAACTACGTAGATGTTTTATTACGATGATGCGACATAAAGGCTAATTATTTTGCATTATAAGTACCTACAGGTTGTAGTATTGTTTCAGCATTTAGTAACTTTTAATTGTAGAGTCGACAAACGTGCTACCGAGTCACCTGATGTGTAATAATCACCACCGCCCTTGAACATCAGTAAGATTAGTTGAGTAGCTGATGCGTTGCGGCTTTTTAGAAAGGGTTATAATGCATCAATTTCTTGATGCATTATACTGCCGCTTACGTCATAGAGTATGGTAGCCATTGGTTATAATATTATGGAACTCTGTATCAAGTAAAATTTTCACGATTTATTGAGTAAGTATACGTTCGTCTGTAACATTGCGGAGGAAATCAAATCAAATCGTCTGCTATCTATCACATTTTTTTTATTTAGCCTGTATGATCCCACAGCTGGGCAAGGGTCTCCCCCGAGTCCCTCCATCGATCCCTATCCACCACCATCTGTGGCCAATCGATTGCAAAGCTGTTAAGATCGTCACTACATCGCTTTTTAGGTCTGCCCCGTTGTCGGCGTCCATCAGGTAACCATTGGGTTACGATGCTAGTCCATATTTCGGTATTCGATAGACATGACATACCTATCACATAAAAAAATAAAGTACCTATTGGGAGAAGTATAGAGTACTTACTTTGGGGTTACGTCGATGTATTTGCTGTTTTTTGATATTTCATTAACACTTAGGCCTATCACAGAATTAATATGAAAATTCAGTCATTCATCAAGTCACAATACTAGAGGCGTCACTATAATGTTTATGTTTATTCTGAGGCAACTGAATAATTTTCAATATGATTATTTATGACCATAATCCACTTGTTACGCGACTGCGCAGAACGGGGCGCACTCTTAAGTGATACAAATACCTTAGTCAAGAATATTAATCATAATAAGAAACGACGATCCGCTGCCACAGTGTGCTTCTTATCAGTATTGCTAATTTTGGCTTGATTTGTATTCTTGTGTCATTTATCACACAATTCTGATAGCAGGGTCATATCTATGAAGGTTAATGTTGACCGTAACGAATCTATACTATTAATAAAGAGGTAACGCCTCGGCCTGTGACTGACTGACTGACTGATCTATCAACGCACAGCCAAAACTACTGGACCTAAAATCATGAAATTTGAAACATAGGTAGTTCTTACTATGTAGGCGCGCACTTAGAAGGGGTTTTGCGAAATTCACCCCCTAAAGGGGTGAAAGGGGGGGTTTACGTTAGTATGAAAGTCTTTCAATTTTGATGTTAGAGATTTGAAAATTTGGATTATGGTTGTTTATCAAAAATAAAAATTGACCTGTTTTAGTTTTTTTTTTAAATTCAAGCCATAAAGGGGTGAAATGGGGGTTAAAACAATGTATGGGAGATTTATTATTTTAAAGCTAGAGTCTTGAAAATTGGTATTTGGGTTTTTCATACAAATTAAATGAAAGTAATTTCAGCATTTTTTTTTTCTTCAGCTTACAAAGGGGTGAAAGGGGGTTAAAACGTCGTATGGAAAATTCGTCATTTTTAAAGCTAGAGCTTTGAAAATTGCTATTTGGGCTTTGCATGCAAATGTAAAGAAATTGAATTCGGCATTTTTTTCTTCAACCTAAAAAGGGGAGAAAGGGGGATAAAACACCGTATTGTCAATTTTAAAGCTAGATTCTTGAAACTTGGTATTTGGGCTTTGCCTACAAATGTAATGAAAGTGAATTCGTTATTTTTCTCTTCAACCTAAAAAAGGGGGAAAAGGGGGTTGAAACAAAGTATTGTCATTTTTTGAAGCTAGAATCTTGAAAATTGGTATTTAGGCTTTGCATAGAAATTTTATAAAAGTCCCCCCTTCCCCTTATAGGGGTGAACGGGGGAACTGATTAAATTTTACAAAGTAAAGTTATAGAGTTTCCAACATTTTTTTAAATCAAATCTTTTTGAGATTCCTTCATTAAGGTTTACGATCACCAAAATTATCAATCCTATAAGTATCAGTAAAATTTATTTTTGCTAATTACTTTGATTGTTGTGAATTCTACTTCGTTCAAAAAATTAAAATACCGAAGCGAAGCGAGGGCGGGCCACTAGTAAGTAATAAATTAAAATCAAAATAAGCGTGAATTTACTGTTTGTGGTACTTTTGTTGTCTCTAGTTTCCAAAGAACAAGGGGAAACTTTAGTGTCCAGTGTATGAGATGTTGGCTCAATCTATTTAAGTATTTTTTTCATAGTTTTGTATAAAACACATATGTACAATCACATTTAAAACTATTTCAATTATCTATCTATATTATGTCGGCGTGCAAATAATAGAGCGCCACTAAACGATAGCCCGCAGTGATTACTCTGATTCTCGGGAGAGTTTGTTTATGTTACGTTAACAAAGGTGTAGCGTTGTCGATCCTGGGAACGGAGGTGACGTCACCCTATGGTGCGTTGCCGAACGTGGCCGCGGGTCGGCTATCAAGAGTCCCATTTTTTTATGTTTACATTAAGTTGTGCTATGGTATCAAGAGGTTGGGAGGCAGTCCTTTCTCTAAGCTCAGTATTGACACAGCGCGACCCGCGGACTCGTTATCCGTTCTAAAAATAGTTTCATTCTATTTAGTTTTAGTTGTGTCAAGAACATTTTGTATTGAACCAAGTGGATAAGCTTGAACTATAATAACTAGTCTTAAAGTAACTCGGACGTTTTACTCAACGCCTACAAAGTGCCAGTCGTATAGTCGAAATAATGGAAAACCCCTCTGATGTCGTTCCTCCTGAGCCGGCCGCTCCGACATACGAGTATATGACTGTACCAACCTATAAATGTCATTGCGGTACCTTTGCAGAGTGATCTGAAATGTATTGTACGTACCGCCACATACTGATAGATCTTGACATATTCGTATTCGTATTTTGTAATTATTGAAAGTTGTCCTTGGTTGACATGCCTGTGTTACTGTGTTGTTTGTCTGTACGGGCCCTGTTACGTTTTTTTTTCAGTAATAGGTTTTATTTTTTCATTTATGAAACCGTGAAGTCTGCATGTTTTTATGAAAACTATGCTATGGTGGATAGATATGGATCTGAATGTAGTATGCAGTTCTACGCTCTATCAAATCTTCTTTCGACATCTTAAGGTAAAGGCAGCTAATTCCGTGGGGTTCTAAAAATGGCTGCTAATTCCGTGGTATTTAGAAAAACGGTATGTTCATGCAATTCATAAGCTATTTTAGTCTCTAAGATGCTTTAATCAATCAAATAATTTATCTATACATGTAATACAAGCATGAAACCGATTTGGTATTTGTACGTTTTAAAATAATTGGTCAGTTTTGCGCCAGCAGCAGGCTAGAACGCGCGCTTCATACAATACGGACCATACGCACGTGAGTAACACGATTTTTTAAATAGTGTTTTAAAATAGTTTTATACTGTTGTCAGTTTTTGTTAAGATTCTAATTTAAAAAGGATAATATGCTTTATCGAAAAAACTTCAAATTCTAATATTATTAGTATCAATTAAAACAGAAAATAATTGATAAAAAACCACGGCATTAGCAGCCAAATATTTTGCCAGTTCCTAATTACCGTGGTATACCACGCAATTGCAATTTATTAGAGGTATTTTGTTTTTCTTATTTTAAAGTCAGTTTTATGATTCCGAATTCAATGTTTAAGTTCTGATCACATAAGTAGTCTTTAATTATAAAAATCTATTTCCGTGGTATACCAACATCTCAAATTTGCTAGTTACAACAGATTTAAGATAGGCTATTAGGTATTTTCTTAATTCGTTGTTAGCAAAAGTAGGCACAAAATTTTAGGTCAGAAATGTTTTCTGATGTAATCCACTGTATGTTTTATATATATTTTAAATAACAATGTAATTAAGCAATAATGCATTATAAATTAAACTAAAAATTGTGTACTTTTCATTACTCGGAATAAGAAACCTGATTTAGTATCACGAAACCCTATTCCGTTGTATATCAATCGGAATAAGGGTTATATGAGATGCTTTTCCGTGGTATCAATAAAAGTTAAATACAGTATGTTCATAATCTTACTCAATTTATTAACTAAATATTATTGCTACTTTACATCTCTTGTGTGATTTTTATATTTGCTCTTATGAATCGTAATTTTTAGGGGTTCCGTAACCAAATAACGAAAACCGAAAACCCTTGCAGATTCGTCAAGTCTGTCTGTTCGTCCGTATGTTATAGCCATTTTTTTTCCGAAACCATTAATTATAAGTACTGTTCAAACTAAGCAGGTAGATGGAATGAACTGTGAACCGCATTAAGATTTTAATGCAAAAAAGAAAAAAAATGGGTTCCCCATACACAGGCTGTATCAGTGAACATTTACATCCTTGTAGGAGGTGGGAGGGTTTCATAATTAATGGACGACTTTTTTGGCGCTTCAAACAATGAAAATTTTGGCCTCATTTTAGAACATTGATGTATGAAACGCCAAAAATCGGTATCATTTTTAGAGACCATGGATATTTATGAACCATACACAAACGCGATTAATATCCGCTTAAACATGTTTTGCAATCACAATAATAGTACTCAATGGCGCTTAAAGCGTTTTTCCTGTAACTACTATTTGCTAAAACTGTGACTTAAATCATTTTGAATTCCGCCAAAAGTCATCTTAGCTGTCGCTTAAAACATTATGCTTTATTCAAAAAAACATGTGACAAGGTGTTTCAACCTTTTTGTTTTTTATCCACTTTCATCATACCATGTCGTTTAAATCATTATCGTCCTTATCAAAATTTTACTAGCATGTCCGTTTCAGAAATTTATCCGCATTCTTGAAATTAATTAAGTGTCGGTCAAACATACCCTATATTAAGCTGAGTTATTTGAAACACTTATCAAACCTCTAAATTGTGATTATCTATGTCCATTCAGACATTGAAATATTATTATGTTACAATTTAGCCACGACGGATCAAACCATTTTTGTTCGCCGCCGACGTCTTTCCCCACCACTTGCGCCGAGTGCTTAAAACCATGATAACGATGTATGTATGCGCAGTGCTGGAAAAATTGCTGAAGGCTGATTCCAAAGTCAGGGTATGTGGCTGCCTCATGGGAACGACCTGGCCCTGGTGGAGGGTACTTCTTCCCCAGCCAGTCAGTTGCCCCGGTGAGGCATTCTTGAGTGTTCTGGGCGTGGTTTTTGGGCCGCTCAGTACACCACGCTCAGTAATTCTCGCCGGGGACCTCAACGCAAAATCGTCGCGTGGGGGAACCAGGCCACGGATCAGTGGGGTCGGGCCCTGCAGAAGTGGGCCGGTGGCGAGTGTTCTCACCTTCCTAAATAGCGGCTTCACCCATGCGTGCGTGCAGCGGAACAGCGGATCGGTGGTGGACATCACTTTTGCCACCCCGTCCATAGCCGCGTGCACCGCTGACTGGCGGGTGGACGACGCCGGGTCGCTGTTCGACCAGCGATACATAAGGTTTGGTGCGGCAGGGCGCTAAGGGCACAGGGCCAACGAGAAGGCCTTCTCCTTTCCCGTGCTGGGTGCTGCCCAATTCAGACAAGGACAATGCCAATGGCTCCTGGATGAGGTGAGGAAGCTGCTGGAAAGAAGTAGCTTCCCACCTCACCGCGCATCTAGAGGACGTGGGCTTCAACCTCTAAGGCTTAGTATGGATTCAGGGCGGGCCAGTCCTACGGCTGACGCCCTGAAACGTCTGAAAAGAGAGACGGAGGAGGCCGCTGAAGAGGGGAAGGAAGTTGTTGCTGTATCCTTAGACATAAAAAACGTGACGTGGCTGCTGCTGAACCTGGCCGGAGCAGGAATCCAGGCACCGACGGCTCTAAGCCGGAATCTTGCGATCAATGGCGCTAAATGGGGCGCCAGTCTGATCGGATTCCCTAGCAAAATCGGAATACCTCCTTTCTTGCGGGGGTCTCAGCGGGTGATGGCGCAGCGGACCGCTCGAGCTTACCGAACGGTAAGTTTCAGTGCAGCCTGTTTGCTCGCTGAGACCTCTCTCTCGTCGTACTCTCCGGCGTATATAAGTAGCGGGCAGTAGGGGAGTCCTACTGCCCCGTCAAGCGGGAGACCGTGCGGAAGGAAGCTTGTCAGGTCCTCCTGAGGCGATGGTCTGAGCGCCTCGTACGGCCGGAGAACGCTCGACGCGCTCGCCTCGATCTTGGACCGGTGGCTGTAGCGGAGCCACGGTGTCGTCTCCTTCCGGTATGGTGCAGGTTAATAACCGGGTATGGTTGCTTTGGCGTCACACACCCTAACGGTGAGTGCGTCGTAAGCTCCGCAGCGCTATGCATAGTGGCGAGGGTCGGCCAAGACCTCTCACTGGCTAGTATAGCGAGAGCTATACTAGCAAGTGATGAGGCCTGGAAGGATTTCGCTGCCTTTAGCGAGCACGTGATGGCAGCGAAGGAGGCGGCGGAGCGTAAGCGAGTGGCATCTTCTCGCCCCCGCGCTCAGAAGAGCAAGGAGGGGGAGGAGACGACGCCAATATGTACGTCTCCTCCCTCTCCGTGAAAGGTGTCCACCGGTGACAACTGATAAGTGATATCAACTGATAAGAAGATTTGTGAAAACTTTTAATAATCCTAACTAATATTATAAATGCGAAAGTAACTCTGTCTGTCTGTCTGTCTGTCTGTCTGTCTGTCTGTCTGTCTGTCTGTCTGTCTGTTACTCTTTCACGCCAAAACTACTGAACGGATTTAAATGAATTTGGTATACAGATGATCTAGACCCTGAGAAAGAACATAGGCTACTTTTTATTGCGGAAATGGGGGTTGTAAGGGGTTAACAGGGGGGTAAAAACTTTTCCACGCGGACGAAGTCGCGGGCGGCCGCTAGTAACACATAATTTTGTTTTGATTTAAAGAAAACATCGTCTCCACTAACATCTAAACTTAAAAATCCATACTTAATACTTAATATACTTAATATACTTAATATTATAAATGCGAAAGTAACTCTGTCTGTCTGTCTGTCTGTCTGTCTGTCTGTCTGTCTGTTACTCTTTCACGCCAAAACTACTGAACGGATTTAAATGAAATTTGGTATACAGATGATCTAGACCCTGAGAAAGAACATAGGCTACTTTTTATTGCGAAAAGGGGGTTGCAAGGGGTAAAAATGGGGTAAAAAGTACTTTTCCACGCGGACGAAGTCGCGGGCGGCCGCTAGTAAGAAATAATTTCATGGTATCATTGACCATTCTTTATAAAGTTATAGAATAATGCTATTAATACAAGTGCAGTGGTTTCAAATTGTTGTTTAAGCTATTTTGATTTGACCTTGAAATATTTAATTTTGGAGTTTAACCAAATAGATTTTACCCTATCCAATTAGTAAAATTTTTTTTTCGAAGATATTATCATTATAAAGTGAAGAATGTAACCAGAATTTGGGCCTTTTAAAACTAAACTGATTTGTAAAACTTGCAGGCAAAAATATCAAAAAGTTTAGATTTAATGATTTTTTTTTCCAAAATCGCTCTCCTGTAAAGTTGCAAAAATGTCGCTTAAAACAAATAGCCTTTCACCCCTCGAATATTTCCGCAAATAATAATATTAATTGTTTACTTTAGTCGATTTTCCGCCTAAATTTAAAATAATGGTATTTAATATTATTATACGGCCATGACACATGGACCAAAATTACCTTTAATTTTGTAAATGGAACATTTTCCTGAAAAAGACATTATTTAATTTTTTAAAACTGTTTAAGTAAACTGCATCCATAGATTTTTAAATAAACTACACGGTTTACTTAGTATTGAAAATGTTAAAATTCATAGTCTTCCAATTATTTCAGACGCTTTATTCTTAAGTAAATATTGCACTTAAAAAATCCTCGGAGGGTTCAGGTGGGAATAATCCTTATGATACCTTTCGATAATTAAGATAAAGCTACACGGTAACTTTTTTCTCATGATTCGATTCCCGGTTTAACCATGTAATTATTTGAAAATGCATAAATGCAGTTTAAATTGATTTTGATAATAAAATAATGTCTTTTATCAGTAAAATGTTCTATGTAGAAAATTAAAGTACTTTTCCTCCACGTAACATGACCGCGGGACGCCTGTATAAGATAATATTATTATGAATTAAGGTATGTTGGTGCCATTTATTAGTTGTAATTATAAGGAAAGTGATTGCGACTAATTTGAAAACTAAAAACAATAAATAGGCTTTATTTTTGAACATGATGTATCATTCTCCCTATCTCTTTTTTCTTCATAATTTTGATCACTCGGAATTAGCAACCAAATACCACGGAATTAGAGTTTTACCACGGAATTAGATGCCTTCGACTTCTTTATATTTTTTAATTAATTAATAATTTTAACGTAAATTTTTAGTCTAACTGTGAATATATTTCAATAAACAGATAAACAACCTTTCTAATGAAAATATCCAGTTCTTCAGAAATGAATAATAAATATAATAAAATACTTAATAATGAATGTTGTATCTAGTTTAGGCAAAAATACCACGGAATTAGGTGCCTTTACCTTAACTCAGCAAAGCAGTCAGTATTGATTGTACAATATCTAATGACATTAAGTTGTACAAAATATTCTGCTCTTCGTTACACTGTGTCTCGTTTAATATTCATATGAGTCGTATTTGATACGTCAAAGCATAGGGCGAAGGAAACGTTCAATCAAAATTGGTCTTTATTACAATATCCATAGAAGTCGCGAAGTAGGCTGACAATGTTGGGCTTGTTTGACTTACGAAGGGCAAGTGTTAATGGCCAAGTTAATTGTCTATATAACATGAGTATCTGTAGCGATAGCAGCTGCTTAGTGGTTAACGTGCGATTTTTAGAGGTCGTAGGTTCGAATCCATACTCCATATTCCATCCATACTCCAAACTCCATATACTCCATACTTACTCCATACTATATTATAAATGCGAAAGTAACTCTGTCTGTCTGTCTGTCTGTTACTCTTTCACGCCAAAACTACTCAACGAATTAAAATGAAATTGGTATACAGATAATATAGACCCTGAGAAAGAACATAGGCTACTTTTTAGTGCGAAAAGGGGTTGTAAGGGGTTAAAAGGGGGTAAAAGTTACTATTCCACGCGGACGAAGTCGCGGGCGGCCGCTAGTTTGATAATAATTTCGAATGTTTGACGACCCATTTAGCTGTCGGTTGAGACGTCAGGGTCGCGGGTTCGATTCCCGCACCGACGCAAAAATGTTTGTTGATGAAACAGAATTTGTGTTGGGTCTGGTGTGTTTGTGGTACCTTCGTTGTTTCTGGTTTCCATAGCACAAGGGAAAACCATAGTTTCGGACCAGGACAATGTATGTGATGTTGTCTCAATTTATTTATTTACTAGTGGCCGCCCGCAACTTCGTTTGCGTGAACTTTATGACTCTTGACTTAAAGGTGATTATTTAAATAGTAGATTGGGCCAAGGAATCACGTAGTCCCATCACCTAACTTGGAACCCCCTTTAAGTTCGAAATATCCTTCCTTATCGGATCTCATCCAAAATGCTCATCACATTTGACAATTTTGCATTCCATTTCATTCCATATTTGTTATGGCTGTAGCTGGGCTCTTAGAGTTCTTCACCAGGTGTTCCATGATCTTTGATTTTTTCATGGCATCATAAAATGCTCATCAATCTGAACAACTTTTGTTAAGGTGCCATTGACCTACCTCTTATAGTTTAGCTGGGCTGTTGTGGTTCTACATCAAGGAGCCTGGTCTTCAAAATAAAATATACCCTATAAGTTGCCCTGATGTTACAGCTATACAATAAAAAAGTTTTTATTCGAATCGGTTCAGTAGTTTCCGAGATTAGCGCGAACAAACAGACAAACAGACAAACAGATAAACAGACAAACAGACAAACAGACAAACAGACAAACAGACAAACAGACAAACAGACAGACAAAAATTTTAAAAATCATTGATTCATGTTCTGTTACTGTTTTTTAGTCGTCCTAAGTTATTTTGAGATAAATATCTTCAATGTACAGACACAGCTTTTTTACATTTTTATTATATGTATAGATTAATGTTTGTAGGTAAGTGTTTCTACCACCAGCTTAGCAGGGAGGGAAATTGTGATGAAAAATCTGAGCTATGTTCGAAACTTCGAAAACAGGAATCGAACCCAGGACCGGGGAAACGGGGCGTCCCCTACATAAATTATGTGCTTAATAACTTCGCATACCACAAACATCCCAAAATAAATATCAGTTTCGTCAACATTTATGTGGATGGTGTGGGGATCATATCCTCGACATCAATGCATCATAAAAGATTTTATCAATGCATCGAATGCAAACCGCTTGTGTGTCCGTCTGTCCGTCCATGACTTTCCTTTCTCTAATACTAAAAAAGCCAACAAATAACTGCTAGCCACACATTCTTTACGCACAAATTCACACAAGCATTACTATTATTCACACTACTTAATGCATAAAACAATTTGATACGAAATAGCCTCAAGGTTAAACCAGGTTTACATAACCCGAGGCCTTGTACCGACTTTGACTCGTTCCAATAGACCAGGGTCAAGTTTCGCCGTTAGATCGCAATCGGTTATGATAATAAATGCTATAGTGATAGTTATGGATTCTATTCTCCAATATTAATTTGACCCATGACCGTTTGACCAACAGAAGGGTCATTATTTGAGATTAAGAGTCCCCGCAGACTACGAACTTTCAATCGGCCGATAGTTTGGTCGGCTTCTTAATCAGTATGAAGATGTATACAGATGCGCACATTACAGTGATTCAGTATCGGTCGATCACACTGGACATCTTCATACTGATTACAGCCGACCAAACTGTCGGCCGATTGAAAGTTTGTAGTCTGCGGGAACTCTTAATTTTCGTGGCAGTTATTAAATCTATTACCCGTTTAGCGCAATGGTTTGAGCGCCGGTTGAGACGAGGGTCACGGGTTCGATTCCAAACAAACACAAAATGTTTTGATGAAACAGATATTTGTGTCGGGTCTGGGTGTTTGTGGTTCCTTCGTTGTTTCTGGTTTTCGCAGCACAAGGGAAAACTTTAATTTGGGTCCTGTAATTGTAACCTTAAGAAACCGATCTTTAGCTGATACGTAGCTGCTATGCAGCTTTGCTTTTTTAAGTAAGAAAGAAGAAATATTTATTTGGAACCAAAATAACTTAAAATAAAAATATAAAAACAATATTTCGTTTCTTATATTATCATCAGTATTTGAGTAGGTAGCTAATTTATTTACTTGTTAGATGCCAGTTATCAAATTAGCACACAATAATATTTACATAAGCTTAATAAATACCTATTTAAATTATTTACAAAGACGCATCTGATATAGTTTTATCTAGTCAGTACGTTAAGGTACTTAAAAGAACTTTGAGTATATAGCCACTGGAGATGCCATACCGGGCGTTTCCCCTCCGGCAAAGTACATTGGTCAACTTTCGGAACTGGTCAACTAAGTTATACAAAACTACTTGGATGTCGCTACATCGCCATTTTGCATCGCTCCGTGTCGCGTGACGTTTCTCTTAAAAATGGTGAATTGTGCAGTATTTTCATGTAAAAGGCGATCTGACAGCTAAAATTCGCAACAAGATCGCGTTTCCTATCATAAGTAATGACTTTTATTAATTATTAAATGTGTATTAAACTAGAAAATCTATTTTAATAAAAAACCGTTACGATACGTAAACGACAGAAAAATTTAATAATGATATCGTGGTATCGGTCCTAGTGATGGGACCAATTAAAATCAACTCGACATTTGAATGAATCATTCACTCACTGCAGTTAGTTTCAAAATCCGTTCTTTTCATTATATTTTGAATAAAATAGTATAGACGTATATTATAATATTAAAACATTGTAAAGTGAATTAGAGAAATTACTGTCCTTTCTTCTGGTCATACGATGTTGGAATTTATTCTAAAAATAAAAAGAATTGGTGGCTATAAAATATTTCGAGGTAAAAGGAATAAAATATGTGGTCCGGGAGTATCATGCATGATAACGGAGTAGATAGTAAACCATAATTGGAGCTCGCTAATTTTAATATAGAAAAGTATACGAATGTTCGTTTATCCAATATTTCAAAAAATTAGACCCCCAGAAATATATTCGACACGTGTACAATAAACTTATTCATTTTGAAAATCAATATAAATGCGTAATAAGGAATTTTTGTAATATTTCAATAAATCATTCTAATTAAAAATATATTGTTTCATTTACTCTCCCCTTTGTTTGTCCAAATGTTTAACCCCCAAACTAGCGCACATTTGTAATTTTTTACGTTTTAGTATGTATTGCACAACTTCACCATTTTTTAGGGTTCCGTAGTCTACTCGTAATGTCTGTCCGTCTGTCTGTCTGTCTGTCCTGGCTCGTTCTCCGCCGTTTCTGCACCGATTGCCACTGAAAATTGGTAAAGAGATGTATACTGATAATCCAAAAATTGGTCTTTAACATTATTGAAAAATAATTATTTTTCACCCCCCTTTCCATACAGCGAAAAGTTAATTCGAAAAATAAATTCGACTTACCCCATCGTCTGGTCGGTATCGTTAAAAAGGTATCTTTAAATACAACAAAAATTGCCTTGACATAATGTGGATCAAACCCCCCAGTTTCGAGATATATTAATACAAAGTTAAAATTAGAGCTTCCTCTCCCCCCCCCAACTTCACAGTAAATACTGTCATACACATTAAGTTGAATATCAGTTGAGGAAATTTGACAGATTGTGGTAACCTGATGTGTGGCTGACTGTACTTTTAACGAAAACTTTAGCGGACTCTGTATCATACCTAGTATTTTTAATACAACTTAACCAACTTATGACGTGCAGTTGCCCTAATGTAATGGAAATAACTACCTAACTTAACTATGAAATAAGGTTTAAGGCCCATCTTTTGGATACGGAACACCTTCATGTGCGTGTCCGACACGCTCTTGGCCGGTTTTATTTTACAAACTGACTAAATAAATATTTATTTATCTTCAATGTGCAGAATTTTACACTTACAATTTTATATATAAGTTCATTCACCAAACTGATTTGACTCATTCTTTGTGTCCCATCACTGTCTTTTTTCGTATGTATGCTGCATAGTTACGTGAAATCTTATTTGTGAGCGTGTATTTTTTGATGTGTTAAATTTTTCTGTAGTGTGCGTTTATCGTGACAGCAAAATTTGTGACTGTTGAGTATTAAAATTTTTGGTGGTGTGCTGTACGTGTTTACCTCGTCCCCCGCAAAAAATGGTGAAAAAAATTGTTAGAAGCGCGGACGTTAGGGCATCTCCAGTGGCTGTCTGCTCTAAGTAAAGAAGTATGTAGGTCAATATGAACTTCATTTAAACATAAATGGCTATAAATCTAATGATGATGAGCGGCTAAGTAGTTCAGTGAATAGAACGCGTTTTCCATACGGGGGGCGTGGATCGTATCCGAGCATGCACCTCTGGATGTTTATATTCTATGTGTGTATTTCTACCATCCGCTCGGCGGTGAGGAAAACATCTTGAAGAATCGCTGTATTCTACCGGGTGGGGTGGGTGAAGGTATTTGAGGCCCAATCAGGGTGAGAAGGGATTTAACCGGATTAGTAAGCTGAAGTGGCAGTGCGCTGGCCATATCTGCCGCAGAACTGACAACCGTTGGGGTAAACGAGTTCTGGAGTGGAGACCGCGTCTTGGTAAATGTAGTGTAGGACGGCCTCAGGGCAGATGGAGTGACGATCTGCGCAAGAGGGCTGGCTGGAGCTGGATGCGAGTAGCCGAAGATCGATCGAATTGGCGAGCATTTGGAGAGGCTTACGTCCAGCAGTGGACTCCAACAGGCTGATGATGATGATGATGAGGGGGTTTGAAGGTTGGTAGCGTACTTTTGACTCCACTGGTATTACGTGTGTCTGTATATGCGGCAGCAATCGCTTACCATCCGTGATCCATCTGATCGTCTGTGACGCATCACATAAAGTTAACAAAACATCAGCAACATCCCCTTAGGCAACATCCAGGACACGCTCAACTCCTGCGCTTGCGCAACTAGTTACTTCCGAGCGGAGTGCGCAGTGGAGTTCCTTCCGACAACTAATCAATTAAATTACTGTGTTGCCTCATTGCTCACTGGATACTTGAGTATTCTTTTACTTTAGAGTTCAAGTCTAATCAAAATCAATGGCTATTGATGGGTGTTCCGTTCCACGCTTCGGCATAATTGGGCCGGCTCAACCGAAGAGATACCACGGCCTCACAGAAGACTGTGCTGGTGTTTCGTCGAGTGAGTGACGTTACCGGAGGCCCAATTGGCGGGAAACGGGTTAACGGTTGGCAGCGTGACTATTGCAGGTGTCTATGGGTGGCAATCGCTTACCATCAGGTGATCCGTCTGCTCGTCTGCCACCTATGCCACCCACACACACACACACACACAGGCTATTGTCATTTTTTCACCCCTGCTAGTCAATATATTTAAATTAAACGTTATTAACGTTAAAGGGACTGAATAAATTAATAACCGACTTGGTGTTACATGGATCTCACATTTTTTTACGGTAGAACAACTGAATAGCGGGTCTTGGTCTTTTTGACAAGACATTGCTTGTTATAGGAATCTCATTTCTCTTTGTAGATATAGTCCTATTTTTTTATTTCTGGTACTTTAACATGCAAATGTAAGTTTGTATCCTGGGCCTATATGTATAGGATTACAAAGTTACTTATGCAGTTCATGTCTCTAGAAAGCTGGACCAAAATTGAAAAATATTTAGTATTTCCTTGATTCATACACTAAACACTAATTATATTCTGAAGGTTCTATGTCTGCTAACAGTGGCTTAGAATTTTGATGGTCGGTCAGTCAGTGAGTAAATCAGTTTACCTAGCTTGTTAAATTTTATGTTGACTTTTGAAACCCCAAATAGGTTTGGGGTTCCAGAGAGACCAGACCAGAGGGGGGTAGGCCCCCTCTGGTCTCTTCTATGTTAGGCTATATGGTAAATCCGCTACTGGATTATGTTCCTCGTCCAGTCTCTAGATTTAAAACTTGAGAAAGATTTTGCAGCATCAACCACCATTCTAAAAGCTTTTCGTCACGTCGAATGTTCAAACTCGTCTTGCGAAACTAACAATGCACAATTTCAATTAGCTAGTAATAAAATGCGCGAAAAAATCAAGGCTGCATAGTAAGTACTGTTATTTTATTATCTATCTAAAGATCACGAATTATTTGCTTTTAATTAAGAAGAGCCCTCGACCTTCAAATTATGTAGCGATGCAATACTTAGTTCTAGCCGAACAGGTATTAAAAAGTTAAAGAATTAAAAAGGCCAGCTCGACCGGGGTGTTACTAAATCTTTGAAAGAAATTAGGAAACCAAGACTTACAGAAGCATTTGTTTTATGTGATAGTTGACAGACGATCTGGAGACCTATTTTTGAATTGTCGTCTCACTAAAAAATGTGTGACTCGCATGATTTTTGACATCCGCATTTTTGAATCATTCGAAAACGAGCGATTTGCAACGAGTGCAGGTGTAAACCACTCGTTTGCGTGAGGCGAGTGGACGCATTTACGCCAAATCACACGTCAAATATTAACGAGTTAACACTATACTTTGACAAGATTGGCGACACACTAAGCGAGTGATTTCAAAAATAGGGAAAATTATGAATCATGCGACTTATGAGACGACATGACTTGCAATACGCGTAGTTTTGTTCGAACGAAAGTTCAAAAATAGGTCTCCAGAGTAAGATCACCTGAGACCTGATGGTAAGTGATTGTCAGCGCCCGTGGACACTTGCATCACCAGTGAAGTCTAAAGTGCGTCGATAATCCTTGAGAGCCCCTCCTCCCGGATTGGGCATACGGTACCCTCACTCACACAAAGCACAGGCGCTGATTCTAACTCTCCTCTTTTTTAACGCAATCTTATCACTCTGGTCTGAGCCGGCCCATTCATGCCGAAGCATGGCTGCCACAGAAAAACCAACTTGTCAGCTGTCGCAAAGATTTATTTGTGTCACAAAATTTTATGAGACGTGAACTTTGTACACATATCTACGTATACGTACGTGCGTCCACGCATGTCGCTGGGCGCAAGCGCGGTAGCCATGTTGCAACACAGTAGCAATAATGTATAGTTCTTGTAAGAAAATATCCATATAAATTGATATATCATCTGCTTATCGACTCTTTGATTTCCACCTCATTCGTTCAACCATAAGTTAGTCAATCGGTTTAAGGCGAAAATCATTGACGTAGTAGGAGGGACCTCTAATGCACCACGTATTTAGACTTCTAATTTGAATGAAAAGTACTCGAAAATTCAATTAAACGTTTTTGGAAAGTCCCCCTTAGAGGGGCAAACCATATTCCTCATAACAACTCGTAATAACTTACAAAATTCGTCGGCTTAGTACGGGGTTTGGTTAGTTTAATTGATAGAACAGCCACCTGGTAAGTGGAAGGCTGTGGGTTCAACTCCCACCTGAACCCTTCGATGATTTTTTCTTTCCTTTACAATTCACATTTTTGCGCACTTGGTTGATAAATGATGCGCCAGTATTCTTTCTTAGTTAGGGAAACACAAATAGGAAAGGTTGATGTCCATAGCATTTTTTTTATTAGACTATGGGCCAACGCTTGACCACAATCGCACCTGATGGAAAGTGACGATGAGGTCTAGGATGACACGCGTTTGCCTAGATGCCTTTTCACTCTTGCCTTAAAGATGTCCAAGTTATAGTGGTCGGGAAAAGCAGACCTCGGCAGGGAGTTCCACTCCTTAGCTGTCCGTATGATAAATGTGGAAGCGAATCGCTTCGTACGGCATATAAGCATAACCACGGCCTAATCGTTCGGGTGTGCGTAGCCTCGACCTTCGCGTTATCTTGCAGAATGCAGCCGCGGCCCGTCAGGACGTTGCGACACGCTCGTCTACAACCAACTGGTTTTAGAATCAACTTGCAAGTATTCAGTCAGATATATCAGGGTGATTTTCCCAAGTACCGTATCAATACCGGTGGCATGTATTTTGAGCTGTCTTTTCTCCTTTACATAAAAACCAGTTTTATAGCTTATTGAGATTAAGTTAACTGTCATATTTATAGACTGTAAGTTAGTGGTGGAATAATATATTTTTTTATAATGCCAATTTTGTTACTGTTTCTAAGTCCGGTGGTGCAATCCCGGTGGCGAAAATGTATGTAAAGTGGTTTTAAAAATTCGCCACCGTAATTAGGTTTGTTGAAATTCACCCATCACAGCTTATTATCGAATATGATTGTGTATCAAAATGGCAGATTGATATTATAGGAATGAGGGCGTTGAGGTGAAACCGGATTATTCTATCAACAATGAGCTAACTCATTGACAGCTAACTCATTAACTGCTAATAATTATCAATGAACTAGTGATTCGCCGTCACGTTGTTCCATCAACTTCAAGAACCAATAGATGGCGTTAGGCGTTCATTACATCGCGCAAGTATTTCATTTTTTCAGTTTACCTATAAGCCTTGACGTTGACTTTACGTTGACTTTAGATTAGTGATGTGCCGAGTCGGCTATTTTTGGTATTCGAGTATTTTAGTACTCGTTAAAAAAGTATTCGAAATAGTACTCGAGTCCGGAGACTCGGATAGGTACTCGAGTACTAGCACAAGTATTCGAATACTTTCTTGACTCGAGTACTTTTTAAATCTGACTTTGTATTATGTTTTTGATGGCTAAACATATAAAACAAAGTGTCAAAATCATAAGTGCAGACCTCTTGGGTACTTACCTACATCATCAGTCCAAGTAACTGATAATTTATTATAATATAGGTTTATTTACTTGATTTTTGTTTTATTTATTCTACAATAGTACAAGAGCCCATTATTAAAAAAATACGTATATCTTGATGGACTTTACAGTAACCAAGAGAGTTGCATTTATGATCGTGAAACCCTGTAAATAATTAATAGAAAAATATGCAGGTAGATAATAACGGTTTAATATGATCAAATCAGTCATTTATTAATATTATAAACATTTTTTCAAACCTGCACAGACTAATCAACACGACTCGTTGTTAACTTTACTCTTAATACTTAAATATAAATTCGACCGTAAGTGTGAAAGTATAAGGCTGCTATTAAAGAACAGCGACTGAGTATTCGAGTACCGTAAGTACTCGAATACTATACTCGAGTACTGAGTATCCGAGTACTGTATTTTGGGTACTCGAGTACCTGAGTACCAGCTTGGTATTCGAGTCAGTACTCGAGTCAGCCTGACTCGGCACATCTCTACTTTAGATTCACTTCTTTTTATTTTTAAATTAGTAATAATAGATACTACACAGGTGACATACGAGCAAATGGACACCCGCAGTTAGGAGTTAGACAGTACGTTACCAACCTTTTAACTCCCATACCTGCTAGGTTGGGCCTCTAATACCCAAACTCACTCGGCGAAACGATGCAGGCGCTGATGTACGTCAGTTTTACTTCTGTTGAGTCGGATCATTCCGGCTTTAGGGTAAAACTTTGAGAAGTGGCAAGCTTCTAAAAGACAATCTGTATACCACCAACAAGCGAGTAGCTAAACACTACTCGTATTACAGATAACAGCGTATTACAGATATCAGACAACAGAGAATCACAAATATAATACTTAAATACATATGACATCCAGGCAAAAACAAGTGATCACTACACGATTGTTTGACCAGGGTGGGAATCGAACCTACGACCTTTGGCGCATGAGGCAGAGTCACTACCGAATGCGGCATCCGGCCAGTTAAAACTATGACATACTACAGTTACTGGTGCTAAAAAAATAAAAAATGCTCATCTTAAAGCAGCTAGCAATCAGCAGAGATTGCGGTCGCATGCGCATCCATAATGAGGTAAGAACACCTCTAATGAGCTTGAAATTGCTTGGCTTGAAATAACGGGACTAAATGCGAAAATCATAATCCGAAAGTTCATTTCAAGTGATAACTAGCGCTTTAAGTATAGCTATGCTATATATGCTATATAGGAATGCTAAAAAAAGACTTCGTGCTTAATATTCCACTGCTTAATACCGCCTAGGTAACTTTTTTTTTTATGTGATAGGTAGCAGACGAGCAGGCGGATCACCTGATGGTAAGCAATTGCCGCCGCTCATGGACACTTGCAACACCAGTGGAGTTACAAGTGCGCTGCCAACCTTTAATCCCCTTCCCCCCGGGTGGGCCTCCGGTACCCTCACTCACTCGGCGAAACACAGCACAGCAACTACTTAATTATTAATGAAATTGATCATAAATAAGTATTGAGGAGGTAAGTTATGGATTAGCGATAGGCTTCCTATAAAAAAGTAACTTAATACAAGTGTTCTGTATGGACCAACATTGAATGAACTGTTTTCATTGTACTAGTATTAGTATGCGGTGTTTGTGAGCACTGAGGAGGTATTATTACGATCCCAGGAGAGGGCGGGGGTCGATTCTCTATCTAGGTAAACATTTTTGTGATGGGTACTTGTGTTTGTTTAAGTTTAAGTACTATTTTGGGAATCGAACTCACGACCCTTGTGTCTGAACCGGCGTTAAAACCAATCCGATGTGCTAAATAGATCTTAATGTTTAGTTAATGTTTAGTTGTTTAATCTGCTTACCTAATCACATTTGTTTGTAAACAAACAACGAAATCACAAAACACTTTAGTCATCACATCCGCAAATACTGCTTATTTTAGCCACAAAATAGCACATTCGGAGATTATTTCATGCACGTCACACATTACAGAAATTAACCTTAATCACATATCATAATAATTGCCATGCGTACATTAACGTACGAAACAAAGTTAAACAAGTTTGTTTTGACAAAAAACACATCACATATTCGGCCGCAGCGTCATTTACGAAACACGTCAGACGTCTCAAAAAGTTCAAAAACGGGTTTTTTTTATTAAACGGTGGTTTTTCGTATTTTTTCGTACCGTGCGCGCCGCGTGCGCAGCTCGACGCGTATGGCGCGGCGGACCCGGCGCCTTTCACAACTGATCTCAAGGCTGGATTGATGGACGAATGACCGGCCAATGGGCCAACGTTGGCCTATGGCTAGCTAGGCCTATGGTTAGATAGGCTTGGGAAAGGGGTAGGTAGGATACATGATGCAGGAGATATATTACAGGGAGTATCTACGAACATATACAGCCCTTTAACCATGTCTTCTACCAAGCGTTTAAGAAAATGAGAGATCTTTAGGTATGTTAGATTAGACTTGGCCAGTTTTTATCAGAATTAAAAAAAATATATTATTTAACTTATATTTTGAATAGTCATTCTATATGACTGGTTGACTGGTGCAATGAAAACTGACTCAGATCTCATATTTTTTGGAAATAACAGCATACGCTTGGCACTCAAGCGCATGCTTTCCAAACTCCTGGCAACTGAAGGGCTATAGGTATCCAATAAAGTAAAATAAAAAACAGCCAGTACTATCAATGGCAAATAATAAAGTCTAGTAAGTAATGTATCCCACACACATTTAGAATAAAGTAAACATTTATTTTAACATCGCGGTAGATTTATTTACTTTTCCACTTCAAATCGGGCAAAGCAAATAGCTGTTTACATCCCCTGCTGACTCTTATATCATATCTCATGTAATAAGAACCAACTGTGTGCAGAACAGGACTGTTAAGGATACCTACTTAAAAATACGGATTGGATACGAATTTAGAAATGACTAGTGGATAGTGGAAGTGAGGGCTCACTTCCTTTCGGGACCAAATTTTTCTAAAAGTTCCAATCTTCGCCAATAGATGGCGCTGGGTTTCTATTATATCGCGCTAGTGTTTCGTGTTTTTGAAAGCCTTGTCGTTTTCGGCAGATATGAAATGAGTTCCGATTACTTATCCCTTTTAGTTTCGGAAAATTTCTGAAAATAGAAAGTTTTAAAACAAAATTACAAAATTTTGTATTCTACCTTTGGTTAACTAGTTAAGGGGCTACACGAATGAAACTAGCGCCGCCAACCTATTTACACTGATTGTGGCGAAAATATGATATTTTTGAAGAAATTAAAACATTACAGACTTAGATCCAAGTAAATTGGATTTTTCAAGATGCAATACAATATTTCTAACACGCGCCAAGTAACAATAAAGTTAATTATTGCTAAAAACGGCCACTTTTAGCAATAATTGACATTATGGTTACTTGTCGCGTGTTTTATAAATTGTATTGCATCTTGAAAAATTCAATTTACTTTTATCTAAGTCTGTAATGTTTTGCTTTCTTAAAAATATCGTATTTTCGCCACAATCAGTGTGAATAGGTTGGCGGCGCTAGTTTCATTCGTATAGCCCCTTAAAATGACGTGTCTTTCAATCCGAAATTATCCAGAACTGTCATAACGGACTCGATTACGGATATTTTTTAAGTATATTGAATATCCGATAGTTACGGTCACTCTTCCTAACATGCATTCTACAGAACTTATGTGGCTAGAACGTGAGTGATTTAGTCGGTCGTGTGTTTGCAGAAAAAATACTAGGGACCTTGCATCTTGCCTTGGTTCAAGGCGATCGAAGACTGCGCATATGTTATCTAAACTAATTATATGAATGGAAATAAATTATCGACTACCAGTGAATGTCATAGGTCATGTACTTACTGGTACAGAGTGACTGTAGCTAGCGGCATGAAAGAATAGCGATGACCGTTAGTTTGCGCACTGGTAAAAAAAAAGACTTTCCTCTAAAATTGGTTTCTGCGCACTCAAGGTCAACGCTAGTGTTTCAAGCCGCAGACTATAGTGTATTTTGACCGATGGCGAATATCGGAATCATTGACGAACTGTTTAGTGTGGTTTGAAGGGTCGCGGGTTCGATTCAAACGGCACTTCAAGTGCAAGCTACTGTAGATAGGACTGGTGTGTTGTAGGCAGTTCCGTAAGACACTCACAGTACTGGGTCACTTCTATCCAGTACCGTAGCGTAGTCTGCCCAGGGTGGCAGTTTTAAAGGGGCGGCAAAATCTCAAAAGGGCCGAGGAAGAAAAAAGGATGACATAAATACTTACCTTTACTGCACTTGTGTAAGTGATTTTAAGATTTAGGTGGCGGCAAAATCTAGGTTTCATCCTTGATGGGTAGGGTCGAGGAACAAGAGGGCGGCAAAATTGTCTTCAGCCCAGGGCGGCCGATACCCACGCTATGCCACTGCGTCTATCTAGATGATTAGGAAGGAACGACAATAGCTTGCTCAGATACATATGATCAGAAAATCAGGAATCGCACACAAAACCCCAAGCGCTGCCGTCGCATGTTCAGCTCACTAGCAACTGTGCTACCTTGGTATTATAATGAGCACTGTGCTACCGCGAGCAACCATCTTATACAGTACTAACGGTGAATATACCCGCTCATTACGTGCTCTGGAGAAGGTAACAGCAATTATGTAGTTATGTCTGCCTCATGTCGGCTGCAAAAATATGTATACAGTTTAGTATATTATTCTTTGGCGTAACACTCTTGGCAGAGTGGTCGTGGTCGTCACATCAGCGTTCAAGGCCTGCTTCACAATCCTTCGCCATTCCTCCCGCAGTGATACTTTTCTAGTGCATTCGTGGAGTGAACCATTGAGGCCAGTTTTTACTTGGTCAGTCCAGCGCATTGGTGACCTGCCGCGCGCTCTTTTGCCATCAACTTTGCCTTGCAGCCTTTCCACGGATGAGTTTTTTGACGCGTTGTATGTCCATAGAAAGTGAGAATACATTGGACAATGGAAGAAATGCGCTGCTTGATGCAAAGTTCTTGAAGGATGGATACACTTTAGTACCTTGTCACAATACCATAAGGGATTCTAACAGCGATTTCCATTTTTTCGTTTTAAGACGTGCTAAAATCGGCTGATACTAGATAATAGATCATAACTTCTCTAGTGTTGCGAGATTCCATGGGCTACGGCAATCGCTTACCATCAGGTTATAAAAAAACTAAGAAATAACACAGAAAAGTATTTTAATGTAGAAAATTGTATTATTGTAAAAAAAAAATTACACAATATCTAATCTACTACTAACATATTTACGGGTCTATAAAACTAATATCTGTAAAGTAATTTTAAAATAAAACTTTTGCTTTTGTATGCAGTTAAGTAATAATACTTATAAATAGAGGAATTGCTTCTAGGTTTATATCTACACCTCTGTTTTTCTGATATTTGTGAGAAAAGTGCTTAAGCTACTTGGCGCAAGATGGCGACTTGTAGTGTGAATTTATTTAATTACTTATCTTAAACTAAAAACTCATTAATATCACAGGGAGCTGTGCGTAAACAATCTAAAACATAGAAGTTAAGTAAAATGTTACATGAATCTGGCAAATTGTTCTGGCGATATTTATAGGCAATCAATTTTCTATTACATTTCTCCATGTTAGGCTTCTCTGCTAATAGAATTATATAGTGTCTTCTATCTGTGCACATTTAACCAAAAATGTTTGAAATTAAAGCGAAGTAAGTATTATAAAATTAAAATAATGAAAACAATATTCAACTTCTTCACGTCTTAACAATAACAGTGGTTAAGAGAGTTTTAAAGTCTCTCTCCATATTTTTACTTTGTCGACGACACGATTGACGATGACGATTTGCACAGAATATAGAAAGATAATAATCCATATTTATTTTAAATGAACGTCTATTCGATTCCCGTCAAGAATATAATATGAAAGGGTCGAGACGAACCAATGTTTTCTTACAAAATAGATCAGATATTTCAGTCCTTGAATAAAATAGGTATATAAGCTGACAATACGTCCCGTTTTTAACGGGACATTCCCGTCTTTCGGTCACCTGTCCCGTTGTCCTAATACAAAGTGCCGGGACGCAAATTGTCGTGTTTTGTGAAAATTAACTTTTTAAAAAAATATCCATTTTTCGATTATGATAAGCCACCGTAAGCTCTTCCCCCGTCGACGATAAGGCGAGCTAGATGATACATGCCGTCGAAGCCCCCCCCTTCCATATTGAGCAAAAAATAGGTCAGGTTTGGTATACACCATTGTAACTATTTGTCAAAGCTTACATTACAAGGGGTTCCTAGTTTCAGACTAGATTTCGTGTGTAATATCCAACATATCAACCATGATCTACATAAAAGATTTCTTAAGCTTTCCTCCTGTATTTCGTATAGGTGCTATTCCAAAAGAGTAGTGCCTCGCTACTCCACACAGGCGCCATAGAGCACTCCTTGTCTATGACGAGTAGCCGCTGGTCTGCCTTGTCTGTGGGTGGCCACGGAGGCAGCAATGGCGTCTCTCGAGGCACGGGCTCCCTGTAATCAAGAAAATAAGTGTCAAGTTAGGTGACAGGGTATAACTAACTATACTGGCAATCCTAGTGGAGAAGTAATGAATTGAGATAGGCACAGGACAAAAGCTTTGGAGGAAGTGAAGAAACGCAGCGGTGAAAGAGCCCTTAACAAGTTCCCAATGGTGTCTCCCAAGATTTTGGTCCCTCCGCCCTCTGCGATAGAACACCAAAGTAACAAGACTGAAAAGGGATTAGGCGCAGGATCAATGGATTAATATGCTTTCCAGTGCACGGGTGTGCAAGCCAAAATTCAGATTTCGTTCTGGCACTGAGAATTTCTCACCACAAAATTTCAGGTACAAATTTTGGTCCAATCCAATTTTGTACCAAACCTATACTAGGGCTATAGGAGACTATAGGGCAGGGTCTAAAGCTATTCGTTCGTTGGTGACAGCAACGCACAGTCTACTAGATACGAGAGTTTACGGGCGAGCATGTGTCCGGCCGGCATGGCTGCAATAGGTTTATCTAAGGCGTCGCCATTGTGCGTGATATCTGCGAATGGCCTACGTCCAGGGCCGGCTGTGTGGCTTTGTCGTCTAGTGCCTTGTGTGGCCTGGACTAACAATAGGCTCTAAATTTTTAGGTTATGCTTGGCTCTTCGAAATTGGAAGGGAAATTTTGAAATATTATGGCTTGTTTCATTTAACTGATGTAGCTAGACGTTATTAATACTAATATAATAAAGCTGAAGAGTTTGTTGTTGTTTGTTTGTTTGTTTGTTGTTTGTTTGTTTGTTGTTTGTTGTTGTTTGAACGCGCTAATCTCCGAAACTACTGGTGCGATTGAATAATTCTTTTTTGTTGGATAGTCCATTATCGAGGAAGGCTATAGGCTAAATAACATTACGCTATGACCAATAGGAGCAAAGACAGAGCGGTAATGTGTAAAAAACGGGGAAATTTTTCCACGCGGACGAAGTCGCGGGCGGCCGCTAGTTAAACCATAATTGTCACATAAGTAAAAAAATAGTGACCTTTATTTCAGTAGACATTAAGACTATCCATAATTGAGACACTGAGTATTACTGTTAAATGACGTCTCGGCAGTTATATCTATTAGTAGGTGTGAATATTTTAATCTGTGGTCTTAAATTAGGTACTTTGGAAATTTTTCATGTACTGATTGCAAAAGAAATTAGAAGCTAAGTACTTCGTATTGACTAGTTTCCTTTCGTATTAGATACTTTTCTTTCTGTCAAATGAAACTATGTAACTTAACTTATTACTTTTTAGAAAAGATTATGAAAAATCTGCTCTTGAGCATATTTTGAATCCTTTTTGTAATGATGAAGCCAGACAAAAATTCGGAGAAAGACCCAACTTACCCGTACTTCGCGAAATTCGTCCACATGGTGGTGATCCTCTGGATGACGTCCCACTCGATGTACTCGTGAAGCAGAACTGGTATCTTGATCTTGAACATGTAGAACAGCTCGTCGGCATGCGTGGCCCCCGGAGCGCTCATGAACCCAAAGTATTTCTTGGCGAAGTTCATCCACCCATCGTAGCTAAACTTGTAAGAATACACTGGTTCCGTCGACGTCTTCACCAACATATCTATAGCAGATACCACTGGAAATGTTATGCTAGAATCTCCTTCAAAACCGGCAAACTTTACTAGGGTTTCTTTATTAACCTCTTCATTGCCCATGTACAACTCTTTCAGTCTTTTACCAATCTTCATCTGCTCATCATCATTAGGACATTGCAAATCTCTAGGTATGGTATTAAAGTCCATATTGGATATCGTTGTATCATTTTCTTTGCCCGCAAACATATACCCTTCAGCGCTATTATGTCCCATTATCAAAGGCACCTTCGTGTAATGTCCATTGGAAATCAAATTGTATGGTGTATCAGACAGGAATTGCTCTTCATCAGGCAAGGTTTTTTCAACGCATGGAACGAATATGTTTTCTGATAAAACTATATCTCCCTTTCTTCTTGGAACTCGTGCTGTTAATAACTCTACGGCAGTCTTTGTCATAAATATTCTATATATTTCATTAGGGTCTTCAGTACTGTAACCCATACTTTTGGCAAGTTGGCTAGCTGTTTTTAGAGGGTCAAACTGAAAACTCCACGGTGATATCGCTGACCCACTTTGGAGGATTGCCTTGTGGAACAACCCTTTGGACATCGGAGATATTAAATGATACATAACAGACGCAGATCCGGCGCTTTCACCAAATATGGTGACGTTGTCAGGGTCTCCACCAAATTTTCTGATGTTTTTCTTAACCCATTTCAAGGCTGCGGTTTGGTCTTTCAAGCCAACGTTGCCTGGTGCCTCTTTGATGCCCAGACAGAGGAAGCCCAAGACTTCGAGTCTGTAGTTAAAGGTGACTAGGATGACGTCGTGTCTCATGAAATACTGGGGTCCGTAAAGGAAGGGGGAGCCTGATCCATCGCGGAAGCCTCCTCCGTGGATGAAGACCATGACTGGGCGAGGGTCGGGTGATGCCTGGAGGGGCGTGTAGACGTTCAGGGTGAGGCAGTCCTCCTCGCCCGTGATGAAGGTGCTGGAGAACCGTTGCTTGCAGCGGATGTGCTCGTCGTGGAACACCCTAGTGCCCTCCCACGTGGGTTCAGGTCCTGGAGCCTGGAATGTAAGGATTATAATGTTAATGTTTTTTTTTATAATATATGAAGGCAAACGAGCTACGGTCACCTGATGGTAAGTGAACACCGCCGCCCATGGATATCAGCTACACCAGGAGGATTGCGGATGCGTTGTCGGCCTTTTAGGAAGGTATAGGTTCGTTTCTTGGTTAACAATGGATGAGGCTGGCCGGAAGAGGAGTGGCGTGATAGAGAAGAGACCTGTACTCAGCAGTGGGTGGATGTAGACTGATTATTCATTAATGAATGTTTTCCCCAATTAGTACCTACAACCTCAAATTTTTTAAAGCTAGATTGAATAGGCTACTTCTCGGTAAGCTCCCTTTATCGTAGGTTTCTTCTCAACTCTGGGGTTCAGTATGAAGCTATATAAAGTAAGAATGAATGAATAGTAATAGTAGTTACCATTCATTAGATGACTAATTAGGCATAATTATCATGATGTGGAATCAATTAAATCGCTTAGGTACAAATAAATAATGAATATGTATGAGGAAATCAATGTCGTTTGCTCTAATTATGCAAAATGTTAAGTCTAACTTGATTGATGGCGAGGACAGATGAATTAGGTGAAACGTCGAGTGAGTGAGGGTACCGGATGCCCAATGGGGGGAAAGTAGTTAAAAGGTACTTGTGACTCCACTGGTGTTGCCGGTTTCTATAGGCAGCGACAATCGCTCAGAATCAGGTGTTTCTTCTCCTCGTTTGTCACCTATCATATAAGAAAAGTGTCGGGACGGATACCTCTTGTACAATAGGGTATGTGACTAAAAATTTTTTATGTGTTTAATCAAAAGACCCCTCAATCTAAGAAACATCGTTGAAAGAATCACTAGATTCTGATTTGAATTACCTGAGAATTATCACAACTTTAAGACCACATATTTTGGGCAAATGACTATTGAAGTGTGACGTCACAACTTAGACTCCTGAGTGCGCGTCTAGTAAATTTTGTTTGGTAGCTTTATCAAATGTTTCGTTTAAGTAAATGGTTTTATAATAATAGTTGATTTAAAATATATGGGTAATTCAATAATATATATTTTTTTAATTTTTATACTTTAAAAATGGACTTCCCCATGAAACTTTGAATGCTCACAAAACCAACTAAACGTTATATTTTTAACTGAAAATATTGGCCATTGGTTCTTATTTACCAATATTTTGATTGAGTATCAATATTTTTTACTATATCGAGATTAGTCAAAGACGTCCCTATTCTCTTAACTTTTTGAAGTGAAAGTATACACTTTGTTACACTTGTGATAGGTTAGAAACTTATTATTATTTTACAAGACAACCTGCCTCATTAGGGCCTGATAACCTTAAGACCTTCCTTTGTTTTCAAACGGTCAATCAAGACAAAGAGATATGCAAATCTGAGCTCACAACAAACAGTTTCGGCGTCAGTATCTGCCAATAAACTCCCTAAACGGTGAAATGCTTGCTTAATTCAAGGTTACTGATGGCCAAATCCTTTCATACAGCTACTCATAGTCTCATACAGGTCAACCGTTAAAATTTAGTCGTTTTAATCCCAAAGTCCACGAATAAGGCCGTGTAGCATGTTAGATCATCAAAATAAGCAAATTATAAAACATCAATTCCATACAGAAAATAATATTAGCCATACGCTGATGGACATAGGTCTCCCTCAATGTTCTCGTTGGCCTACCAGGCGAACTCGACTTCTTATACAAATTCATCATAATCATAATTTCAGCCATAGGACGTCCACCGCTTCGATTGGAGGCGGGCTGCATCCAATGGACACGCGCAACTCTAACAATGTTATCCTGTCCATCTCGCGTGGGGCCGTCCTACAATACAAATTATTTCTTTTCGTTTTTCTTTTTACCTCAGCCTGATGATAAACAAGAGGGAGCACATGGCACGGCATCACAATACATCCATTGGCACTGCCATACTGGCCCGCGAGAGATTATTATGATATTAATTGATTTACCTGGAACCTAGTCTTCACCGTAGCATAAGGCACGCCCAGGTACTGCGCATGCGTGCCCTCGTTGGGTATGACGCCCTGCAGCCAGCCGTTGCTCACGCGCACCTCCCTGGTCGGTTGGCGCACCCAGCGCCCAGCCCACAGCGACCACAGGACCACCCACTTAACTACACTTCGCGACCACATGTTGACCACTTTTTGAACACTACTAAAACATTTCAGTGTTAATATTTTTATTGTTCTTGACTACGATTTGCTTACTGATAAAAGGCTACGTTTTACTTTCGATATTCATTTACACTTGGTACTGTTACATTGTATACGACTATGAGAAGATATCTTATTTTAGCTTTTTCACGAGTTCACTCACTTCACTCACTTCACATTTCAATTTATTGTAGGTATTTGTAACAGTGTTTCAGTCCGTGTTACATGCCCACCCACGCTCACGTTCTGACGTTCGTTTAACTATATGATAGATAGATCATCAGCAACCCACGTTTTGTACTGCTGGACACAGGTCTCCCCTAATGCACGCCGCCGCCACCGCTCCCTATTTTCGGCCACTCTCATCCCGTCCACACCAGCCAACCGTCTTATGTCATCATCCCATCTTATCGCAGGGCGTCCAATACTTCGCTTACCGTAACTAATATAAACAAACAAGACAGGTAGATACTCTTAATTAACTAATTTTGTCACTACAGGCAGTCCATAAACTCATATTCGTCGGAAATTGGCGTCAAAATCTTAAAATTGCTTGCAAGCTTATAGAAGCCATTTCATAGGAAAACATTAAATTGTGAAGTATTTTTAAAGGGATACCGCAAGCGATGGTTTATTCCATAGTTTTGTAGTAGGTACAAGCTAGAAAGTTTCCTGAGAAAGGCACATTCGAAGACTGTCTACCATCTAATTCTAAATGATGGTCATTTCTATTTTAAAGGCGTGGATCCACCGTTGTAGACCTTAAAAGACTTGTGACGTCACGCTTTCTTTCTATCAAAGTCTGTTTGTAACCGTTCTTGAGGTCTGCTTCCGCGCCTGCTGTTTTGTAGCATATAGTCCGAACTTAGGGTAAAGTTTTGTAGCATATAGTTCGAACTTATGGTAAAGTTTTGTAGCATATAGTCCGAACTTATGTAAGTTTTTGTAGCATATAATCCGAACTTATGGTAAAGTTATATAGCATATAGGCCGAACTTATGGTAAAGTTTTGTAGCATATAGTACAAACTTTATGGTAAAGTTTTGTAGCATAATAGGTCCGAACTTTTGGTAAAGTCTTTTAAGCATGTAGTCCGAACTTATGGTAATTATTTGTAGCATATAGTCCGAACTTATGGTAAAGTTAGGGTTGGCAGGTAACCGCAGCGCATAGGAGTGCTGCGCGACACGCGAGTTTGTTTATATCAGTTACGTTAGTTAGTATTCATGGACGCGCGCACGTTATGCTCGGCCCGTGTTGACCCGGGTAAGGTTACCACTGTTTAGTTATGAACTTTTTTTAATTTACAGGTACTGTTGTTTTAAATAAGTAGCTCGGGTTTGTGATCACCAATCCGTATTAGACAAGCGTGGTAATTAAGCCTAATCCCATCATACTCGTAGTAGAAGCCTGCAGAGCAACTGCAGTGGGACAGTATGTGGGCTGATACTTTAGTTTACTGCTAAAAGAATATAATATACTTAAATATTCCATATTTTTATTTGTATACTACGGTACTATTTTCGTTTTTGTGGCCAATGAATGATATCTTATTGTTATCTTATCTTAAATAGCAACCCGCCCCACGCGGCTTGGCATGGGTGCAATTTTATTTAAGTAATGTTAGTATTGTTCGGCAAAAATAATAAAAAACGACTATTAGAGATATACATATACCTAGAACTGTAGCGTAATTTTTTTCGTCCGACGCATGCATGTCAAGTGTTTATACGAGTAGGTCTTCAAAAATAATATTCTTGATTTTATTTATTAAATATTTCTATACGTAAATATTTTTTGATAATAAATAAATAAATAAATATTTTTTTTAAAACTGAATAGTTGACCTGAGAGACATTTCCAAAGTGGTAATGTATGGTGGGTCACACAATTGACCGCTTTTTTAAAATATTTTTAAATAAATAAAACATCGTCGTGACACCCCTGAGCATAACATTTCGGCCGAACACGACCGAATAAGTCTAATTGGTCCTTCTAGATTGGGTTTAGCTTCGACTAATTAAATACCTATCTGTCTGAGTACCGTTTGCTGAGGGTTATAATAAATTCACTGAAGTCCACGTTAATCCACTTTCATTAAAAGATACAAATACGTATTTGAGTGGGCTTTAAAAGGCTTCAATATACATATGAATCTATATAAACCTTAATATTATACCTATATGCAACTATTTATATTTTTGCCAGGTAAGTATATCAATTTTTTTTTTAATGAAGATTGGTAGCAGACGAGCAGGCGGATCACCTGATGGTAAGCAATTGCCGTCGCCCATGGACAAATGCAACACCAGTGGCGTCACAAGTGCGCTGCTAACCTTTGATCCCCTTCCCCCCCGATGAGCCCCGGTACCCTAACTCACTCGACGAAACACAGCACAGAAGCTGCTTCACACTGGTTTTCTGTGAGGCAGTGGTTCGGTCGAGCCGGAGCCGGCCCATTCATGCCGAAGCATGGCGCTCTCACAATTAAAATTCTTTGTAATTTATTCTTATGTAAATAGTGCATTTAGAACAATCATCATCGGGTTCAGGTGGCACTCAAACCCACAACAACAACTGGATGTTGGTCTAGTCCGATTTTGGCACTTTTTGAAACTTTCGCAACAGACGAACGTTTTTTATGAGTAAAACACAAATATGTCGATGGTTGGTGTAGAACTGTAGACCACAGACACTAGTGTAAACAATAAAATAATTAATCATTCACTATCACTGAACAAAGTTCACTAAACAGATTGCACATACAAACTAAATCACAGGTCGGAAGACCTAGGTCTCCCTATCTCGTTCCCGCGCTCCTCCTCGCCCCTCGCGCGACAGAGGCAGAACTATTGTTTGAAAAGGCGAAGAATGCGGTAATTTCACTATGCGCGCACGCATACGTTCGCCCAACAGCCGCGTGGACGGAAAGTGAGGGACCGGTTAGCCACGCGATCTTGTTGTCACGAACAGCTAACTATAGTACAGGAGGAAAAAGTAGTCGGTGACAACGCTGGAGTCTGCCGAGTCTGGCTGCTAACTGTGGAGAGTCACGCTTCAGCATGAATAGGCCGGCTCGGCCGGAGTGGTACCTCAGTGTCACAGGAGACCTCTGCAGCTCTGCTTTGAAGCTCTGCAGATTTAGATCGGAAGAAATTGCTCTAGTTTGGCCACAGATACAAAAATATTAACAATACCTAACTTCCTTTCAAATAATTGTGTTGCTTTGTTTTATTTCCTCACATTGTTTCGGGACATTTTGCTATTTTCGTAGTAGTTCAAATATTCGCGAATAGATGGCGCTGAGTGTCGATTACATGTAGGTGTTTCAGTTTATAATCAGATTTTTGGTTTTCTATAGAAATATATAAAATTAAAACACGATAATTTCGGTACGTAGGTACAGCCACACATCAAAGTATACAAAACTGTCAAATTTCTTCAATCGACTCTCATCTTACTGTTATCATCATCATCAGCAACCCACACTCGTCCACTGCTGGACATAGGTCTCCCCTAATGCACGCCACCGCTCCCGATTTTCGGCCACTCTCATCCAGCCCACACCAGCCAGCCTTCTTACTGTCATATACAGGGTGTATCTGTGAACATTTAAATCCCTTTAACCTCGTGTTCTACCAACCATTCTGAACAACATTTGGTCTATGACTTTTGGAAATTCACATAAAAAATTCAACTTTTCATACAACGTCAGTCACGTGACTTGATCATTTTGTATGGGAAGTCGAAAAAATTTTCGTTGTATTTCGAAAAGTCGTTAAACAAATGTTGTACTAAATGGTTGGTAGAACACGTGGTTAAAGGGATGTAAATGTTCACAGATACACCCTGTATATTAGGAATTTGACAGGTTGTGGTAACCTGAATGTACTGAACACCTACTATTATGAGTTTTACTATGTCAACAGTGTTACTCGCTTAGAATGTAGGTAATAGCGGCGTAACAGACAGAACTGTTGTTTGTCCATTTCATGTATTGTACCTAAGTCCTTTCCCAAAATCAAGGATTCTTGTTTTATTGTTAGATAGATACCTATACAGGGTGTATCTGTAAACATTTACATCCCTTTTTAACCACCATTCTGAACAACATTGGTTCTATGACTTTGGAAAATTCGCATGGAAAAATTTCATCTTTCCTTACAAATTCGGTCACGGGACTCGGTCGGTCACATTTTGTATGGGGAGTCGAAAAACTTTTCGAAAAATTTGGAAAAGTGGTTCAACAAATGTTGTTCAAATTGGTTGATAGAACACGTGGTTAAATGGATGTAAATGTTCACAGATACACCCTGTATACCTACAGGTATATTTGGCCAGATTTCCCGCTGCGTTCAGCGTCCAGAAAACAAATTTGGCTACTTTATTAGATACAATTAAAACATACAAACACAGAAAAAAAACTCTTATTTAATTAGTTGGTACAAAAGGCTGTTGCCAGGTCTATCCTCTTAAGCTAACAATTAACCACACATAGTTTTCTCCTGTACTTTGAATATACGTCCTTCCAATAGCGCACCGACGTACTGTTCCACATTTGTTTGATGCTGAACTGTTTGTCGATGACGAAAAGCATTCTGTTCCTCCAGGGTAGCCGCTGGCCATCTCACTGGCAGCAAGTCACTGGTTTCTGGCGTTGGGTTTCTGCAAACCGTAAAAAAATGAGAAATATTAATATGAGCAGTAAAAATAAATTATACCATCAGCAAAATACGTCAGTGGTCAGCAAATGTTTATTGCTGCTTAAGTAATAATTACTGACCAATTATTATTTTGCTGACTAGTCATTTATTGGGTAGGTTTAGTTAGTTTTTTGCTGAGTTTTTAAATAACACCGTAAAAAAATTAAAAAATACCTAATAAATCGCCTGCGGTAATCGATTAGATAAGCGATAATCGCCGCTCATGGACACTTACATAGTTATCAATGAGCCGCCGTCCGTACATGAGCTGGCTCGACGGGAGTGATACCACGACCTTACAGAAGACCGGCGCTAAGCGCCGAGAGAGTGAGTACTGCGATACCCTCACTCGGGAGGAAGGAATGTTGGTAGCGCACTTGTGACTCCACTGTTTTTGCGGGTGTCTATAGGCGGCGGCAATCGCTCACCATTGGTCCATTCTCTCGTATGCTGCTTATCTTCTATCTACTTTTTATAAAAAGGTACACTCTAGAGACATTGACTAGGCATATTAGGTAAACCGAAAAATATTTTAAGTATGGTACTGTTTGAAACGAATGAACCGAAACGAAGTTAGAGAGTTGTTAGAGAAGTTGACCAATGTAAAGTATCAGCCTACGAGTATATTTCTGCCCCCCTGCATGGCGAAGCCCTCCATTAGGTATAGAAATCAAGTCATCACCACGCTTGCCTAATGTAGATTGGTGATGATATAATACAGTCGATCGATACTCACCCGTATTTAGCGAAATTGGTCCATAGCGTTGTCATCTTGTTCGTCATTTCTTTCTCCAAAAACCTTGGCAACAGTCCTAGTTGGATCAAGTAGAACATATCATCGCCGTGGGTTGCACCCGGGACATTCCTTAGATCTTTCCTCAATATACTCTTCAGAATGTTCTTATTCCCATCAAATGCAAAAATGTACGGATATACTGCTTTATCGTTCGTTTTAACCAGTAACTCTGTTTCTACTGAAATTGGGACCTCAAAATATGGATCCGCGTACAGACCAGAAAGTTTAACTTTATTCTTCGGCGATATATCGTCATCACCTAAGTAAATCTTCTTAATTTTTTCCGCCACCAACTTTCTGGTTTCATTTGACGGAAATTCTAAATCTTTCGGAAACATTTTTTCTACAGTCAGCTTTTCTATATGACGGTCTTTATCAAGTCCAACAAAAAATAGACCTTCCTGTGAATTATAGCCAATCATAACAGGAACTTTATTATATTTGCCTTTAGATAACAAGTCGTGTGGTAATTCAGTTAAAAATGGTTCTACTCCTTCTATAACAGGTTCAACACAAGGCGCGTAAAGTATTTCTGATATAATTTGATTGCCTTCCTGTCTTGGTACTCTAGTGACCACAAGTTCCTTGTCTGTTTTTCCCATAAAATATTTGTATAGTTTCTTTGCATCCATTGTCTCATAGCCCATTTGTTTAGCCAGCAGACTCGCCAAGTACACAGGCCTATACTGAAATGCCCAAGCCGAAAGCGACGATCCACTTTGAGCAATTACCTTGTGAAATAGGCCTTTGGACATTGGGGATATTAAATGATAGGATACGGACGCTCCTCCAGCACTTTCCCCAAATATAGTGACATTGTCAGGGTCCCCTCCAAATGCTGCGATGTTTCTTTGAACCCACTTTAACGCTGCTACTTGGTCTTTCATGCCAGCGTTACCTGGAGCCTCTTTTATGCCCAAACATAGGAATCCTTGAATGTTGAGCCTGTAATTGAAAGTTACAAAGACGACTCCTTTTGCCGTTAAATGTTCTGGGCCATATATTACCCGGGAGCCTGAGTTTTCGAAGAATCCACCTCCGTGGACGAAGACCATGACTGGGAGTCGATTGGTTGGATGAAACATGTAGTGGAGTGTACACGTTGAGAACCAGACAGTCCTCTCGGCCCGTGGTTAGGGGTGACTCTAACCACATGCATTGGACGCAGCGTATATTTTCTTCGATTGCTTCAAAAGTCCCGCTCCAAGTCGGTTCGGGGCCGGGGGCCTGATAATAAAAAGGCATTTTGTATATATTTATCAAGTACCTAGTTTGGCTGTCAGTGGCTGATCAACAATATTAAATAGTCTCATACAGGAATTCTTGGTAGGCATTAACATCTTCTACCAAACATTCTGAACAACATTATGTTCTACGACTTTTGGAAACAATTTATTTTATGAGAATTTCCAAAAGAAATTGATAAAATTTAGTAGGTTACGTGGTTAAAGGCATGTAGATGTTTACATAGTATTTCTTTCTTTCTTTTGGCTCCAAAGAATTCACGTAATTTCATGTTGCGATCTTACCTGGAACTTATTCACGACAGTTGCATATGGTATCCCCAAATACTCCATGTGGGTTCCAGTTAGAGCAATGGAGCCGCGCAGCCAGCCGTTGCTGACGCGCACCGGCGGCGTCGGCTGGCGCACCACGCGCGCCGCCCACAGCGACCACAGCACCACCCACTTCGCGCGACACCACATGAGCGCAACCACTAACAGTACACCACAGAAACTGTCTACATGCGGCGCGTGTCCGCACGCACACATCTACAACGCGAGTGCACGTGCACTTAAGATTCTTGAACCAACCGTTACATTTGAAGCAGACACTGCTAGTTCCCAGTTTTAGTCAAAGATTTAGTTTTAGTATGTAGGTAATATTGGTGGCAGTGGCATTCACTCTCACTAGTCTAGATGCACTAATTACCCGACTATAGAGAAACCGAAAAGGAAGGGTTATTAACTATAATATTATAGTACTTGTCAATTGTATTGAGCAAGTGCGTAAAATTTATTTTCACAGCAATGTTACTTTATTATTTTTTAATCCGATTATAAACACACCCGTCAACAAACTCTGTACTATTTATAATGAGTTGTTGGTCAATTTTAGAGTTCCGTATTTCAAAAAGGAGGATCCCTTAAGTTGCTTCATTATCCGATGGATTCGCATCTTGTCGACACACTTGGAGCTGCGATAAAATTCTTGGTAGTTGAACAAAACGAATTTAAAATAAGAACTGTCACAGTAATATAAGCTTATCAAGGTTAACAAATACACATTTTTGTGCGTAATGCATCAGCATTTAATCTTTTCTATTGTTACTGTAAAAGCTCGAACTACGGTAAATCTTAAGATTTAAGTGTAAATCCTAAGATTTACCAACATTGATAAATGTAAGTAATTCTGAAGTGTATATGTGTATAGTATATATATATGTGTATAGTGTTCTAATAGTTAAGTTTTTCGGGCGACTATTTTTCGGGCGAGTTGACCCATATCCCACTTATAATTAGGAATTACTATTTGTTTTCTTTCTAAAACTATTATCTACCAGCTGACAGTGGTAAAACCTAGCATATCCTACTGAACTTGAATGATAAAAGCTCTAACAAAATCGTCATATTTTCAGAATTACTTACATTTACCAACTCATGTTGGTAAATCTTAGGATTTACACTTAAATCTTAAGATTTACCGTAGTTCGAGCTTTTACAGTAACAATTATATTCTATTCTACCGGAGCTCCAACTACGGAAGTACGGAACCCTACATTGCGCATGGTTGAAGACGCACATTGACGATGTTGTACATTTTGGACAAGGTCACTGCGTGATATCGACGGATAACCGGCTCTATCTAATTAATCAGCCGTGGTATTAAAGTCTAAAGGTATTTAGTGTAGTGTCATTCAACGTTGCTAGAAATCGTTAATATGTGTCCTATTTTTTAAGTGATAGGTGGCAGACGATTAAACGGATCACTTGATGTATTTTGAAGATTTGTTGCATACTTATACGAGTGGCACATTAGGTACTAATATGTGTGAATAACATTGGGGGAGGCCAGCAGTGGCTGAAACGATGATAATTGAAAAAAAAAGAATTAAGTTACAACCCATTCAAGCAGTGATGCTTCAGTGATGCATGCTCTTGATTGTCTGCATGAGTGAGGGGACCGGAGGCCCAACCCAGGAGAAGGGGGGTTAAAAGGTGAGCAGTGAACTTGTAACAGCACTAGTGTTGCATTGCAGGTGTAAATGGACGGCAGTAATCGCTTACCATCAGGTGATCCGTCGGCTCGTCCCACCTATATAAAAAAAAACGACATTTGTACTATGAATTTTGGATATTCCTATACATAAAAAAACAACTTTCCACGATGTAGATCATCATAACAAAAATATTATTTATTGTTTGGAACAGCTGATTTTTAGTTTTGATATTTTGATGATCTGACATGCTAAGATGCTTTATTCGTTTTACCTATCATGAGCGCTCCGGAATAAAATGACTACAATTTAACGATGTAAGCACATGTAAGGTTTACTAAATTTCACTTTGTTTATTTGAATGGGATCACTGGACAGATTAACGTCGTAAGGCCCATAAGCCTTTTAAAAGGCATAAAACAATTGATTTTCCATTGTGTCTGCTGGGCGTTACGACGTTAAAGCAGTATTTTACTTATCTTTCACACACTTTAGTATTTGTTTTAGGTAACTTTGTCCGTAACATACACCACCCACAGTTAACAGTTATTACAATTAAAATAACATTTCACAGCTATTCAATGCCATTCACTCACTAGACAGTTGTGTTATCAGCCTCGCTCGTGTGTAGATAAGTGTTGCAGTATTATACAATATCAACTGAACCGGTGACCCAGACTCCGTTCATTTGACCCTAAACTTGATATTGTAGAATGAATGCTAAATCACTCATACTACAGAAGTTTTTTGATATAAAATCTTCTTCTATATCTTCTTCTTCTATTATTTTTTTTGTGTTATAGGTAGCAGACGAGCAGGCGGATCACCTGATGGTAAGCAATTGCCGCCGCTCATGGACACTTGCAACACCAGTGGAGTTACAAGTGCGCTGCCACCTTTTATCCCCTTCCCCCGGGTGGGCCTCCGGTCCTATACTAAAGAGATAAATAAATAAACATCGACAAACCTTATACGAGTATACCAACCAAAAAGGCGAAACACTAGCGTGATGCAACGCCGCATCTACAGATTTATATACCGATTTATATAGTACCAACTATTTATAAAGAAATAACTTTTACAGACAACGACAAGGCTTATGGGGAAATTGAAAAGTGGAAACTCTAGCGCCATGCAATCGACGCCCAGCGCCATCTATGGGCATATGGAAATAATGTCCCGAAAAAGGCAGGCCATTACGTAGATTAGTACATACATTTATAATGTAAATCCTAATCCTAACTACATAATATTATAAATGTACATAATTACATACTTAGTCTGTTTTTTTTTAATAGATGGGTTTGCACTTGACCTCATCTCACCTGATGGAGAGTGACAATGAGGTCTAAGATGTAGCGTGCTTTTCCAGAAGAAGCCTTTTCACTCTCGTGTCACTTAAAGACACCCAAATTGTAGCTCTCTGGAAATACAGAAGCCGGCAAGTCAGTCTGTCTGTCTGATACTCTTTCACGCTAAAACTACTAAATGGATTTGAATGAAATTTGGTATAAAGATAGTCTAGATCCTGAAAAAGAACATAGGCTACTTTTTATTGAAAAAAGGGGGTTGTAAGGGGTTTAAAAAATTATTAAATAATTAAAAATGCTATTCCACGCGGACGAAGTCGCGGGTAACAGCTAGTAATAGGATTATTTTTTACCGAAAATAATTTCTTGTCATAACTTTGAATATTATGAAGTTAAAAAAGAAATATTGAGTATATTACTTTAAACTATGACTAAGTTTAGTCTTATTAGTTATAAGTGGGCCTAATGGTGCTGCTCGCTTGCTAGCTCTGTTATTTTGAACTTGGCATAATATTAAGCAACGTATATAAAGGACCTTGTAATTTGAACTATGTAGGCAATGTGAAAACATAAAGAAAAATGTTTTCATAAAATAAGTAACTAATCTATCGACTGGGTGAGTTTGTTCGTAAAACGAAAAAAAACTATACTTATAATAAATCTGTAGAGGTCAATTCTGTACATGAAATATATTTTCAAAATAACTGTCAGGAGGTGATAAGTGATCGATACTGATGCTAAAAATGCAATCGGTAATATTGTTGTCTGTCTGTCCGTCTGTATGTTCCCTCTATAACAGTGGGAGAGCCACGCTTAGGCATGAATGAGCCAGTGCGACCGGAGTAATACCACGTACTCACAAAAAACGGCGTGAAACAGTGCCTGCGCTGCGTTTCGCTGCGTGAGTGCCGATACCGGAGGCCCGATCCAGGGAAAAGGGTGTTAAAAGGTAAGCAGCGCACTTGTGAAACCAATGGCGTCGCAGGTGACCATGGGCGGTGGTAATCGCTTAACCATCAGCCGGGCTAAGATGCGCACCACGAGATAATTTTGTCGACACTCGTATTGCGTCAGCGCTAGTTGCTTCTCGCTCACCTGACAGGGCGAGGAGCGGGATAGAAAGATACGCTCTCGCGAACGAGAGTCGACAAAATTTTGTCGCGGTGCGCATCTTAGCCCGGCAGGAGATCCATCTTGTCTGCTACTTAATTAAATAAAGTCACATCACGGTAAAAACTAATGTTTTTTTTGTTAATACGCCGTAACTGTACCGACACGATGACCTGACCTTTTGTAAAATACAATAGGTACGTAACTAGACTTAGCACATCACAGTAAATATAAAAATAGGCAGAGCCGGGTGTTTCAGATTGGACCAGGCAGCTACGTTTAACCACCGTCTGATTAGAGAAATGCGAAGTTGCCAAGCTATGCTAATATGGGTGAATAACAATTATTTGGTTTCTCTTTATGCCCACTACTTTGTGTGATAATAAAGTGCGAAGAGAGACTGGGGTAGTGTTTCAAGCATTTCATTGAAAATCCACTGTAAAAGTAAGTTTTCCGCATCTTTCTTTATTATTTTTTTTCACTTGTTTTGGAGCGGTGTTACATGTATAAAAGAAGTGTTGAGAATTTCTCAGTGACAGGCAGAAGTCTGCAAGTTGGTGGTCATGTACCCCCATGGGGAAGGGGATAAAAGGTTGGCAGCGCACTTGTAACTCCACTGGTGTTGCAAGAGTCCGTGAGCGGCGGCAATTGCTTACCATCAGGTGATCCGCCTGCTCGTCTGCTTCCTATCACATAAAAAAAAGGTTACGTTAATCAGCTTAAATTAAATTCACGATGCTACACCTTTGGACGCGACTGGGAAAAATGTGCTAGAAAAGACTTGAAACCATTTTATTCTTTATTATTAAACTTTTTTCTATACTTCGAGTAGACCTTTCTCCAAAAGCGAAGCGAGTTGCTGTACCAAAGAGGTATCGTAGTGACCTCCTTGTCTATACGGAGGATTCGTTTGTCCTCCCGTGTCACTGGCGGCCATCTTATGTCACTCTCGATGAAGTCTGGTGTCGGGTTCCTGAAACTGTCAATTTTTATTATTACAAGCTTTATTTAACTTGCAATGTATGGTTGGAATCTTACAACTTAAACTCTGTTTTTTAATCATGTGGAGTAAACTGACAGATGTCAATGTGTCATCCCTATACATTATCACTCAATTTGACAGATGCTAAATATCAAAATGTATAGAAACTTGACATTTGCATCTGTCACTTTACTCCACATGGTTGTTATAAGGATTTTTACTGCTTTGGGCCAACTATAACCTTAATAGGCACAATTTATGACACAACATAATTATGAGGCAGGGTGACCCACCACAACAATAATTATCTTTTTTATAGGACAACCACTGCGTGAAAAAGAACTTACTTACCCATATTTTGCGAAATTAGTCCACATTGTGGTCATTCTATTTATCATTTTAGTTTCAAAACTTGAAGGAACGATTTGTTGACTGAACAAATAAAATAATTCATCGGCATGAGTTGCTCCTTTAACACTGCTCAATTCTCTGCTGATATCTTTCTTCGGTAGATTTCTATTGCCATCGTAAGCAAATAAATAATGGAATATTGATTGATTTGTAGATTTTAATAATAACTCAGTTTCCTCCAAAGCAGGATAGTTAAAATATGGCTCTCCGTAGAATTTAGAAAGTTTCACTTTCGTCTGTTTTGTTATAACATTGTCATCACCCATGTAGATTTTCTGCGCTTCATCAACAACTCTCTTTCGTTCTTCAATTGATGGGAAAGACAAATCATCTGGAATCGCCTTATCATATGATACTTTTGATATCATATCTTCAAGATCCAATGACATCAAATAAAGTCCTTCTTCTGTATTTGCACCGAGCATCATTGGCACTTTATTAAACCTTCCTTTAGTTAATAAATTGTATGGAAATTCAGTTAAAAATGGCTCTTCCCCTTCTATTTTCTTTTCAACACAAGGTGTAAATAGCATTTCCGAAAGTGCAATAGTACCTTCTTCCCTTGGGACTCTATTGGCAATAAGGTCGATATCACTTTGTTTCATCAAGAAATCGTAAATTTCACGAGGATCTTGTGAGTCAAACCCCATAGTATTCGCAAGCAAATTAGCTCTGTGTACAGGTCTGTATTGAACAACAAACGAACTAAGAGATGAGCCACTCTGTGCAATGGCTTTGTGGAAGAGGCCTTTAGTCATTGGCGAGAGGACGTGTAAGGAGACGGAAATTCCACCAGCACTCTCGCCGAATATCGTGACGTTGTCAGGGTCACCACCAAAAGCCTTGATGTTCCTTTGGACCCATTTGAGAGCTGCTACCTGGTCCTTCATTCCAGCATTGCCAGGTGCTTCTTTGATGCCTAAACATATGAACCCCTGAGTGTTGAGACGGTAATTAACTGTTACTAACACCACTCCTTTGCTGACCAAATATTCAGGTCCGTATATCATACGTGTTGCAGAGCGCTGGAAGAATCCGCCGCCATGGAAGTATACCATTACGGGGAGAGGTTTATCAGGGGATGTGGTCAAAGGTGTGTAGATATTTAGTATCATGCAGTTTTCTGTCCCCGACGTAACATTTCCTCTTAAGAAAAAAGCTTGTCTGCAATGGATGTATTCTTCTACAGCTTCAAATACTCCACTCCATGTTGGTTCAGGACCTGGAGCCTAAATAAATTTACAAGGTCAAAAATATTATAAACATAGGTGATAATTTCTTGTTTGTAGGTAACTAGTTAGTTTTGAAGACGTATGAGAGCATACTGAATGCAGAATGTGGCAGAATGGCCGGGTGTGGGATTGATGATCAGTAAATGCATGATAACGAACGTGTAAGAGAACGATGTTTGAATTAGGATGACGTGCAAGAATCAGATAAAAGACTAAATACCGATAACGACGTAAAGTGTGAAGACGTAGAAATATTCTGCACACTTAGAAGATTAATTTTAAGTTTCTAATTTTAATAATACTACAATATACTTAAATGATAGTTTACGTGTGACGTGATCGTATCGTATGGCGCTAATTATGGATTTGTGTCACGAACTGTTACGCTGAAATGAAGACCATACTGAGGCGCCGCGACTTTCATTCGGTTCTTCACAAAGAAGTCCTGTGCCACCCTCTTCCAAGGGACCCCCGAGACCTTCACCAGATTGTCGGTGTACCTGGTGGGAGGCCTGCCACGGCTGCGGCCTCCTACACGCGGTCTCCACCCCAACGGCCGCCTGTTTTCTTCGTAATGTGCCCTACCCATTGCCATTTGACTCTTGAGCCACTTATCGGCGCCAATACTCAAATTATCGGTTAGGAGGCCATTAGTAAGTTCGTCCGGTTACTTGCCTGGAATCTGCTTTGTAGTGATGCGTAAGGTATGGCCAGGAAGTGTGCGTGGGTCCCGGAGTGCGCGACGGAGCCGCGCAGCCAGCCGTTGCTGACGCGCACCGGCGGCGTCGGCTGGCGCACCACGCGCGCCGCCCACAGCGACCACAGCACCACCCACTTCGCGCGACACCACATGAGCGCAACCACTAACAGTACACCACAGAAACTGTCTACTTGCGGCGCGTGCCGCACGCACACATCTACAACGCGAGTGCACGTGCACTTGAGACTTGGTCCAGCAGTACAAGTAAAAATAAGAACTTAACTACGATCTACACGGGCTACAGATCGTCAGTTTTGCCTAAAACTGTGGCGTTTCGTTTGATGTCAACATTTCCCCACTCGCTTTACTCCCGATCTTCAGTTGTCCATCAGCTCGGTTGTTGTTTGAGGTATCCACTACTTAGATCTGTCAAATATTAAAAAAAATATATCAGTTAACACGCTACCAGACTCCCTCACAGATGTGGCTGGATAATTCCTACTGACGTAATTCTTTTTTTTCGCAGACGGATAAACTGATGGTAAGCGAATGCCGCCGCCCATAGACACCCGCAACACCAGTAGAATCACAAGTAGGGCTTGCAATCGAACAAGTGCGCTGCCAATCTTTAAATCAATTTTCCTCGAGTAGGCATCCGATACCCTCACTCATTCGACGTAACACAAAATCAATCACTAAGTAATCACTTTAAAACATCCGGCTGTAAGATTATTCTGGTAAGGGTGACCTCCACATAAGCGACATTTGAGCGCTGGTGTCTTGCCGGCGATCTCCCCACACTATTAAAATCTTCAAGAAACGAGCCTATACCTTCCTAAAAGGCCGGCAACGCATCCGCACTCCTTCTGGTATAGCTGATGTCCATGGGCGGCGGTGATCACTTACCATCAGGTGACCCGCTTGCTCGTTTGCCTTCCTATAATATAAAAAAAAAACTACCATCAGATGGGCCGCATGCTCGTCTGCCTACTTCACGCACCTGGAAGGGACACCTACCTGGACCCACGTGGCAACTCAAACAAAAATCACAACACTGTTAAAAATTATAAAAAAAAAACTATTCCTATTTTTTATGCTAGAGGGGAATGAACATGATATCAGAGAGGACGCTATATCACAAGTAACACTTAACGGCACTTCCTTGCACAAAACATCACCTTTGTACACCACGACGAAGTGTAATCACACTACACACTAAGTATTTAAAGACTTTAAAATTACCGTCGACTTGTTTTCCGTAAAATAAGTGGATTTATTACATTGTTATACGACATACATTGTAATCGGTCGTACCTACACATGCAACTGTTTAAAGTGCAATGGCGGTCAAATCATAGAAACAGATAACTGATAAGAGAAAAAAATAGGCCGGTGAAGTGTAACTAGTGATATAGATGCACACCACGGTATCAATGAAGCTAGTAGCTTAATGTGTATAAGCAAAAATAGCTCTTCTGTCTCAGGCGTAATAGGCAGGGACCAGTTTTTTGAGGCGTAGTCAAACTGAACTAATGGTTAAAAATAAGTCAATTGTGAAATATCGACAAGAAATGTTTTGTAAACAATAGTTAGCTTAACCAATAGTCATATTACAAATAAGAAGCTGTCACTTTGACTTTTGGTTGAAAAATTTAACCAAGGGTTTTGTTTTTATATGATAGGTAGCGGACGAGCAGGCGGATCACCTAAACAAGGTAACTATGGATCAAAATATTGACCCTAAGATCCCACTGCTTAATTCCGCGGGTAGACCTGTACGAGTATATTTTGTCGCTAAAGTTACTCTTAAATTCAGTATTTAAGTAGATCTTAAATTATTTATTCAAAATTAAAACTAGGTACATTTGCTAATCCTAATACCCTGAACGCAAGTGCATAAGTAAATAGATACTTACTTGTAATTGTGCTTGTAGTCAGGTCGATATTTTTATATTTTTATTTAGTAATTTGTACGCAACGAAACTCACTTGGTAACTATTTGGTTTTAATATAATTATCTAATGTCTGAGGCACATAACAAACATGCACAGAGTATATCAGAAGGAATAACTATGGCTATTGTTTGATGTTCGACATCTCGACGACCTCGTATTTTTTTGGACTTTGTACCAATTCATAAATTGGTGAATATGACTTAACTAACGGTTATAAGGTACTTAAGGTACATTATGTTATGCGCGACTAATAGGTAGGAAAAGACTTTGTGACACAAACACTGCCGGATGAATTATGATGTTTTATGTTTGTGTATGTGGTAATGAATAAAAATAAGCCGTGCTTTACTCTGGACAGATAAGTACTTTAGTTTGCATTTGGTTCAGGTTCAGACTTTTCACGCACATTTCTCTGTCAACCTTTTTTAGGTTTTCGCGTTGCTTATCACTAAGTATAAATTATTCAAACGGGAATTACTTAACGCAACGTTTATAGTTATGCATATTGTATACGTAATTGACAAAAAAGGCAAATGCATTGTATGCAAAAATATAGGAAAAAAACATAAATAATATGTGTTTAGAACAAACCAAAAAACTATGTAGTTTTTGTGTAGTTGTTGTAGGCATCTTGCTCGATTGAGCATAATCTGCTTTTTTAATAAAAATATTTTTAATTGAATAAGGGCCCTAGCGTAAAACAAAAATAAAATTGTTCTACCCTCTCTACTAATTTGGAAACCTGAAAGTACTTACTTGTTGTATGTTTGTTTATTTTTCGGAAAATAATAAATCATGTTGCGCGTGGTCAGACATGTAAGTAAATGGCCAGTTTTATCACAAGTGTTTGCGCTAAAGACAAATGCACTTTTATTTTTCTTACGTGACTTCAAAGGACAGCAATTTGCTATTTGGTTTCTTATTAATTGTAACTGTCTTAAAGTATATATTCAAAAAACAATTCCAAATTAAGTCAAGCACATACTGCTACAAACTCCATTGTGCCAACTTTCACCCTTGATCTAGCAGTTGCATCACTGCATCTATCTACACTGTACCAATTATTAACTTTTGCTTCAAATCCAGTTCAAAAATAGCGGCCTTGCGGGACACCCGCGGCGTATTGTGTAATCGTGTTGGATTTGTTTTGGTATCATTATTTGGAACTTTGTACTAGTGAGCTAATCTGTTTGTTTAGTTGTCGCTGGACCATAAGGCCCGCCCTCACTTCGTTTCGGGACAGTAGTTCCACTGTGTACTAAGAGACGGTGCTGGGCGTCGATTACAATGCGGTAGTGTTTCGACTTTTCGGTTGTATATAAGTTTTGTCGATGTCCATGGAATTTATCTATTTATAAATAAATAAATAAATTAATAAAAATAAATAGTATAAAAGATAGAGATAGATAATTAGTTAGCATGTAGGTACTAAATGATACCTTGGTTTGTATAAAGGTTTTGTATTGATTTGACCGTAGTATATCAAAAATAGGGCAGTTTTGAAATGCGACGGATTTACGTTTAGCCGCATTGACGTATGACGCCGAATACAATAAGTACGGCTGGTTTTTATTCAGCCGTATTCTAAACGGCCTTATTGTTGCTCCGGCGCATTTCAAAACGGTATAAATGGCAAAAACGGAACCCTTATAGTTTCGTCATGTCCGTCTGTCCGTCTGTCCGTCTGTCCGTCTGTCCGTCTGTCACAGCCGATTTACTCGGGAAACTATAAGTACTACAGTGATGAAATTTGATGGGAATATGTGTTGTATGAACCGCTACAAAATATGACACTAAATAGTAAAAAAAAGAATTGGGGGTGGGGCCCCCCATACATGTAACTGAGGGATGAAATTTTTTTTTCGATGTACATACCCGTGCGGGGTATCAATGGAAGGTCTTTTAAAATGATATAAAGTTTTCTAAAAAACATTTTTCTTAAAGTGAACGGTTTTTGAGATATCAGCTCTCAAAGTCGTAAAAAGTATGTCCCCCCCCTCTATTTTTATAACTACGGGGTATAAAATTCTAAAAAAAATAGAGGTGATGCATGCTAATTAACTCTTTCAACGATTTTTTGGTTTGATCAAAGTATCTCTTATAGTTTTTGAGATAGGTTATTATATTTGCTGCTACGGAACCCTTTGTGCGCGAGCCCGACTCGCACTTGGCCGGTTTTGATAACAGCTAGCCGATATGTAATACGGCGGACTATACGATCCGGCTGCGACATATATTCTCATACGTTTGGTTTGGCAAGATATATTAAATAGACGTAGGTATAACAGCAGACTGTGGTTAGTGTTTACGTGGTTTTTGGCAGGTTAATGTCAACTGACAAGTGAAGTTTAAGGTGGGGATCAGGAATTAACACACTTAATTTATTTTACAAGTGCAATCTTAAGAAAAAGCTATTTATTTAATCTCTAAAATAAAAATAAATTTATTCAAAGCAGCGGCTGCGCTGTGTTTCGCTATGTGAGTGAGAGTAGGTACCGGAGGCCTTCGCGGGAAAGGGGCTTAAAGGTTGGCAGCGCACTTGCGACTCTACAGGAGTTGCAGGTGTCTATGGGCGGCGGTAATTGCTTACCATCAGGTGATCCGTCTGCTGGTCTGCCACCTATGACATAGGTACAAAAAAATCATAGTGTTTATTTGGAAGTTATGTTGTCATACTGTAGTCATACAAGGTGTTTCTCTATTATTTGAACACCGAAGGCTTTGGTATATAAAAAGCAAGAGAATCAGGAGACCTATTTTTGAATTTTCGCTTCGTCCAAACAAAACTACTCGTTTTGCAAGTCACGTCGTCTCGTGAGTCGCATGATTCATAATTTTCCATATTTTTGAAATCACTCGCTTAGTGTGTCGCCAATCTTGTCAAAGTATAGTCCTTTTCACGAAAAGATTCCCCCGGATTTTTGATGAACTAAAATGACATGGCAGTCTACGTAATGAGTGGGAAAGAGATAGAAAGCCTATTTATGACAAGTGGCGCCGCTCCCAGGGGACTTTTTTCGTAAAATGGACTTTATAGTGTTAACTCGTTAATATTTGACGTAAATGCGACCACTCGCCTAGCGGAAACGAGTGGTTTACACCACTCGTTGCAAATCGCTCGTTTTCGAATGACCAACTGATTATACTTTTACTGTCGAAGGCCTTGGAGAATGCAAGGATTGTCTTGGCATGAGAGTACGTCAAAGTACAGTCAGCCACACACCAGGTTAACACAACCTGTCAAATTGATATTCAATCTTATGTGTTTGAAAGTAAGATAAGAGTTGATTGAAGAAATTTGACAGTTCTGTATACTTTAATGAGTGGCTGTACATACCGGGAACATATATTTAGAATTCTAGACTAAACAAAAGTTAGTATGGGTGTACACTAAGTTATCAACATAGAAATTACTAACACAACTGATAACAAACGTAGATTACACAAAAGATAATACGTTGATTACACTAATTGAAGAGTTCCCACTTAAAAAGATACTACAATTGGAATCAATGCTTAGATTTGAAGTTGTATTTTAATTCCTGATGTTTATATTGTGTTATATTTAATGATATTCAGTCACGTTAGAAGCCATTCTTGACTTTCATCATCATCATTTCAGCCAATACACGTCCGCTTGCTTGGACATAGGCCTCCCCCAATGTTTTCCACACATATCGTTCCTGTGCCACCCACATTCAAGGAATCTCGCGTCCCTCACCTAGATCGTCGGTCCACTTTGTGGGGGAGACTACAAATGCTATTTCGGGTAAATCCCACAGTGGGACCACCCCATACATGAGCATATAAATTAAAATTAGAAAGTGGGTAATTTGATAAAATTAACTTAATATGATAAACTTGACTGTTAAATGTATTCATTACCTTTACCTTAAACCCTTTATAACAGTCATTTAGATCAAAAAAATACACTTGAAGTACCTAACACATAAATCGAAGTAAGATTATTTTGCATTGCGTCTACGCGCGGCGCCCGAAAACGCTGGTGAGCTCAATGGACGCTAGTGTGGGGTCACTCTTACTGTTGATATTTACGCTCATGTGGACAACTCAAGTGCACGTGCACTCCGATTGTAACTGTGTGCGTGCTCCATACATCGCAAATAGACAGTTCATGTGTTGTAGGTACAGGTGTACCACGTATGTAAGTCGCATCGGCAAAGTTCGTCTACGCACAAGAGTGTGTTATAGCCGATTGATTACGATTGCGAACGGTCTTGAAATACGGACTTTATTGCATTACATTAAGATGACAATTAAAAAAATCCAGTGAGTAGGTGCTATCTCGCTTATTATGGCATGACAGTACAATTCACGCTGTCGAGTGTCGCGGTTGCTGTAGCAACCGAACATGGCGTGCACGCTTCAACCAATTAGAAATTGTCATATTTAGCGCGCGTTGTGATTGGTTGAGTTTTTTTTTTATATTGTAGGAAGGCAAACGAGCAAGCGGGTCACCTGATGGTAAGTGATCACCGCTGCCCATGGACATCAGCTACACCAGAAGGAGTGCGGATGCGTTGCCGGCCTTTTAAGAGTTAATTTAAAATTGAGATTTCTGCGCAGGCACATCGGTGTAACTTATAAAACTGGTACTACTGTACGTTGTACTGTTAGTGGTTACGCTCATGTGGTGTCGCGCGAAGTGGTTGGTGCTGTGGTCGCTGTGGGCGGCGCGCGTGGTGCGCCAGCCGACGCCGCCGGTGCGCGTCAGCAACGGCTGGCTGCGCGGCTCCGTCGCGCACTCGGGGACCCACATGGAGTATTTGGGGATACCATATGCTACTATCGTGAATAGATATCAGGTAAGTTGCAATTATCATCATAACCTTATGTAGGTATGACTGTGCCATTGCATACGGAAATAGAGCTTATCTCTAATGAGTAAGGTGTACTATTTCACATACACAAAGTTCACCGAACTTGCCCGTTGGCAATGGAAAGTTATCTAACTTAATCTGGTAATTTATAAAGTAAAGTATAGTATCAGTCATATACTATCCCACTGCAGGGAAAAGGCCTCCATCATAGAAATCAAGTCATCACTACGGATTAGGCTTAATCGCTCAACAAACCATATATTTAGGCAAGCGTGGTGATTAAGCCTTATCCGATCATTTAGGGATGATTTGAGGTATTGTATCTGCAATGTTACTTTTATGTTTAATTGATCTATTCCAGGCACCGGGTCCAGAGCCAAAATGGAAGGGAGTATTCGAAGCAATCAATGAAAATATACGATGTTTGCAACTTCAACAATGATTTCGGAAACGATACTACACCCGCCAACCAAAAGACGATGGGCCAAGACGACTGCTTGATTCTGAACGTCTACACACCATTAACCATAACTAGGCTATTGCCGGTCATGGTCTTCATCCATGGGGGAGCCTTCCTCCAAGGATCCTCCAGTAAAATGTTGTATGGCCCAGAATATCTGATAAGCAAAGAAATAATTCTAGTAACGATAAATTACAGACTCAACGTGGAAGGGTTTCTATGTTTAGGAATAAAAGAAGCGCCGGGAAATGCTGGTATGAAAGACCAAGTAGCCGCGTTAAAATGGGTTCAAGAAAATATCAAAGCTTTTGGAGGGGACCCTAATGATGTGACTCTCTTTGGAGAGAGCGCAGGTTCAGCATCGGTTTCTTTCCATGTCCTTTCACCAATGTCTAAAGGGCTATTCCACAAGGCTATTGAACAGAGTGGTTCATCCATAAGTAGCTGGGCAATTCAGTTTGATCCTATAGATGCTGCTATATTTAAAGCTCAAGCTGCTGGATACACGGGCACTTCCAAAGATCCAAATGATTTATATAAATTCTTTATTAGCAAAACTGATGAAGAGATTATAACTAGTCTGACGAAGAGAGTAGAGGGCAATGTTGTTCAATCAAGAATGATATTTTCGCCGTGTGTTGAGAACCAATTGGTTGGAGTTGAGCCGTTCTTAACAGAACTGCCAATGACAACTCTATCCAAAGGCAGATATAATAAAGTGCCTATGATAATTGGTAGCAACTCCGAGGAAGGAATACTGTTTTTAAGTATGGAGTCCGATGATTTCATACCAGATTTGAAAATTGAGGTATCATTGCCAAAAAATTTGGTATATCCCAATTCTGCAGTCAAAAGTAAAATTGCTGATGAGGTTACAAAGCTGTACATGGGTGATGAGAACATATCAATGGCAAGTATAAGAAAGCTTTCGAAATATTTCGGTGAACCATTTAATAACTACCCACCACTTGAAGAAATAGACTTGATTGTGAAGACTAATCCTCATCCAGTGTATAATTATTACTTCAAGTATGATGGTAGGAGGAACATAGGAAAGTCGCAGGCCAAGAAGGAATTGAGGAGCATCGCTGGAGCAGCTCACGCCGATGACCTGTTTTACTTGTTCAGCCAGTGGTGGTTACCGTCAATGTTTGAGAACAGAATGATTCAAGCTATGTCAACGATGTGGACGAATTTCGCTAAGTATGGGTAAGTACATACGAGTACATGACTATAACCTATGAAATGGTCCGACCGGAGTAATAGCACGGCTTCACAGGAGACCGGCGTGAAACAGCGCCTGCGCTGTGTTTCGTCTAGTGAGTGAGGGTACCAGAGATATAATTATTGGCTACGCACTGGTGAATCCTTCACTAGATCGTCAGTCCACCTGATGGGAGGCCTGCCACGGCTGCGGCCTCCACTCCCGGACCTGTGATACCCCAACGGCCGTCTGTTCTCCTCGTAATGTGCATTGCATGGTGGGAGGCCCTTGGATGAGGGTGGTACAGAAACGATCTGTGTGGAGAACGTTGGGGGAGGCCTATGTCCAGCAGTGGACGTCTATTGGCTGAAATGATGAGATGAAGATGACTAGTGAATTTACTGATTTATTTATTTATGTTGCAGGTGTCTATAGGTGGGGGCAATCGCTTACCATCAGGTGATTTGTCTACCTTCCCTAACAAGACACCTGTATAGAAGGCGCGTCTACCAACACTCCCAACTTTATTGCTGATACCCTTCTCATTTTCACAGAGACCCAACACCGGAGCTGACCGAGTTGCTCCCAGTCCGTTGGCCTGCGGTCACAGCCGCCGACCAGCGAGCCCTGGTCATCGACCACCCGTTCTCCACTGCCCCCATGTGGTACAACAACAGCACATTGCCGTACTGGAAAAGATATCTTCGCGAAGTATAGGAGAAAAGCGTAACAGACGTACCTAGCAAATTTTTAAATTCTTACAATTGATTCCAAGTTTGGCTGTAATAGTGTTAGCAATAGAAAAAATGTATCGACATAATTATCACACACGCACACACGAAAATCTTAACATCTTAACATTAAAAAAAAACTTAACATCTATTGAACTGCAAAATATAACGTGGTATTCCTATATGTATATCGGTATGGTATTTATATAGGATTACAAAGTTATTTTAAAGACAATGTATCTAGAAAACTGGACCAAAATTTTAAAATATTTTAGTTTTTCCTTGATTCGTATACCAAATACTACGTGTATTCCGGAAGGTTTAGTATTAAATTTTAATGGCCATACAACGCCGTGTTTTTTTGGTTTTGGGGATCTATCTTAAAAACCTGAATTTCGGGGAGATTTCAACATAAATGGGAAAAACGCGAGACAGACATCTGGCAACACTGTAAATAAGAAGGTATTTGGATTTTGCCCATGAGCGATGCAATTTGAGTTTAGGTTTGATGTCGTTTTTGAGATCTGATATGATTATTAGTGCCCATGAAATGTTCAAACAGTCTATGGTAACGTGACAGGCCTAAACACAGGCACACGGCAGGGAACCCTTAAGCTGCCTATTCAGTTTGCCAGCTAAATTTCCGTTTGGCAAAAGTAAGCCGCTTACACCGCTCGCTTATTAAAGCGAGCGAGCGAGCGAGCGATGAATGAGCGAAACTATCCGGTTTAATCTTGGGTAGGAACCCCAGGTGGACGCGGAAATGTGGACAAACCTAACCAGACATAAAACTGACTGACATAGGCTGCGCAGCGACCCAAAGTGAGTCTTCATCAGCAACCCACGCTCGTCCACTGCTGGTCATAGGTCTCCCCCAATGCACGCCACCGCTCCCGATTTTCGGCCACTCTCATCCAGCCCACACCAGCCAGCCTTCGAATGGCATCGTCCTGCATCTTGTCGCAGGGCGTCCACAACTACGCTTACCGAGTCGCGGTCTCCACTCAAGGACTTTACGGCTCCAACGGTTGTCAGTTCTGTGGCTAATGTGACCAGCCCACTGCCACTTCAGTTTGCTAATTCAGTGGGCTATGTCAGTGATTCTGGTGCAAGTGAGGGCTCCTATTTTAAGAGCCTCCATATAGGTTTTTCTTGCACCACCTCCTGCCAGTCATCAGCCAAATCTTTATCAACTTCATCCCTCTAGCGGTACCAACGGGCCTTCGACCATTTGGCCGTCCCAGGTAGGCTCTTTTTGCCACACGATATTTCCCCATTTCCTCGAGGTGGCCGAGCCAGCGAAGTCGTTGCACTTTAGTTTCACGAAGCTGCTGTTGAACGATGAAGCTGTTATAGCATAGAGAAGCTAATAGCCTAAGATCTCACTGCTCGATTTTCAATGTCATCTGTTTTTTTCGAAGTGTCCGGCTGTTTTCCGACGCGTGGTCACGCTACCTGGGCCCTTTGGAGGTAAGCTCCGGTGAATGGGGTGAATTGACGTTCGTTCGGTTGGGGGGAGGGGGGGGGGGGGATGCTGGATATTATTATTGAGGGTTATTTTGGGTGTCAATTGGAATTGCTTTATGTTTGCGTTACGCCGGAATGTATGGAAGTGCGTTTAATTAGGTCTAAGTAGGGTGACTAAAGGACTTTATGGCTCCAACGGTTGTCAGTTCTGCGGTTAATGTGACCAGCCCACTGCCACGTCAGTTTGCTTATTCGGTGGGCTATGTCGGTGATTCTGGTTCTCTGTCGGATTACATCATTTCAGATGCGGTCCTTCAGGGATACTCCGAGCATAGATAGCCCTTTCCATAGCTCTTAGCGCCCTGCTACAAGATGGGATGACGACATTCGAAGGCTGGCTGGAGTGAGCTGGATGAGAGTGAACGAAAATCGGGAGCGGTGGCGTGCATTAGGGGAGACCTATGTCCAGCAGTGGACGAGCGTGGGTTGCTGATGGTGGGTGACTAAAAGAAAAACAAACTTATGAGTAGAACAAGATATTATGTACCTACTTACTTACCTCGATGACTCAGCGACCTAAGGTGTGTCTTGGTGTCCGATACAAGACTCCGCCACAGGCCCCATTCATTTGCGGTTCGACGCCATTGACTAGCTTGCGCGAAGCCTGTACATCATCCCAGCAGTATGTAAAAAATTGGGTCCTTATCTATGAAATTGGCGTTTATTTTTCTAGACTCAACGAGATGTTTAACTCTAAGAGTGTGTCGCTCGTATAAAGAGCTCGTAGAACATAATGAGCTGGACATATTTATAAATAGATTTGTTGCCGTTAGGCACATTGTGAAAAATATCCTCAACTGAATTCCCCCTCCTAAATTAAATTAAATTAAAAGTATGTTTACCTACACTTAGATTTTGCAAATTTTTTGAATATTTTTTGTTGTTAATTTAATTTAACGGGCTTTGTTTACGTGCTAAGATTAATTATTCTGTGTGTACACGTTTTTGGGTTTAAATCTAGATAAATACCTATCGTTAAGTTTTTGTTTAGTATTAATTATGATTGTAACCTGTGTGTAAATGCCATAATAAATAAATAAGTAAACAAAAAAATACTACAGATTATTTTTAATTTGATCTTTGACTACATTTAGAAATTTACTTAAAATTCAGATCAGATATTTTTTATCCTTGATGTAGAAAAAAAAATCTTGTACTTAGTATTTCCCCGGGTACAGGAGGCCCATTTGAGGAGAAAGGGGGTTAAAGGTTGGTAGCGCACTTGTGAGTCCACTAGTGTCTATGGGCGGTGGCAATTCGCTTACCATCATAGGGTGATCCGTCTGCTCGATTGCCACCTATCACCCAAAAAACCTCCCTTTCATGAATCTATCATCTATAACTAACATTACTACCTCGTTTTTAAATAACTGTGCAATAATAAGTTGTCTACGCTATTTATACTAAAACGGCTACATACCTAAGCAAGATAAACTTATTGCGCAATCTACTGCTTGTGGGCAACGAGGCTCAACCCTTACTGAAAATAATGTTTATTGCCGTGTAACTCAAAAAGGTAACTAGCTAACCCCGTAACAGGTTTATACACATCCCTGTCCGCCAGGGCCGGACCTGGCGCGGCCATCGAGCGCAGGTCCAGACCTTAAACAAGGTTTGATTTTAAACTTTATTTCGCGTAGCATTACAAAAATCTATCTTCTATCTTCATCTTCTAATTTCTATAGACAACGACAATTATAGGTAAACCGAAAACACGAAACGCTTGCGCGATGTAATTGAGCACAGCGCCATCTATTAGTTCATTTCTAATTCGGTCCCGAAGCGAAGTGAGTGCGGGCCACTAGTAGGTTTTATAAAGCGATAATTCTATAGCCAGCCGTAAAATTTTAGTCGTTTTAATCCCGAAGCCCCCATAATAGGTAACTCAAATAAAGCCGCTTTAGCATGCTAGATCATCAAAATGTGCAATATAAACTTCAGCTGCTTGGATTATTATAATGTCATGACATTATACATACAAACCTATAATCAAAGATCAGCTGTTCCGTACAAAAAAGGATATTCATCGGACTTTAACTTACCAATATTTTTTGTTTCACAGAATTTAGTATCTTACATATCATCACAAATATTTTGGTGGGGCTAAGTCTAAACACTGACCAGCTAAAAATCTTGAAAATCCTGCCCGAGTTTCCCCCTAAGCGCTCTTAGGATGGTGTAAGCGTATGTGTAGGAGTTCGTAACATTTGAAGCTAGAACTTTGATTCCCTAACTACGTCACTGCATAGTATCCCCAAAAACCTAGATTGCACGGTTTAATTCCTGCGAATATTCTCTGCATCCTGCAATAAAGATTAACCGCATTGTTCTCGGCGGGCGTCGTAAAAATCCGTGAAACGCGTCGAAAAATCCGCACGACGCCGTAAATCCGCGCCGAAATGCCCATAATCCGGCGCGGAGTAGTATTTACCATAATCCGGTGTTATCGGCAGCGCACACGGGCATATTTCGTGGGTCTGCGAACTACCGGCTAACGTTTATAGATGGATGCAATGTGCGATGCGCATTATGCCACAGTACACGGTGGAAAGCAGACACTCAAGTTTTGTGGAACGGTTTAGCCGCGGCAGTATTTCCTGACAGCTATGACTTAGGGACCTTCGAGAGAAGAGCGTACTCCTTCTTTAAAGGCCGGCAACGCATCAGCGACCTCTCTGATCTCGCCGATGTTCAATTGGGTGGCGTTGATTTTACCAGCAGGTGCCTTCCGCCTCTAGTATGACAAAAAAAGTGGAAGTATACTAAAGAATTGTTGCGTAACATATCTGAGCCATAAGCTGAAACAAACGTTAAAACGGGAAGTTGACGACTGATTTCTGGGGTCGAATAAAAGTCAACGCGATTTTATCAACGTCAATCAGCGAAATTGCTGCTTCACGTTGGTTTTCTGCTAGGCAAGTGGTATCACTCCGGTCAACCCGGTTTATTCATGATGAAACGTGGCTAATAAAGTGTTATTAGCCACGTTTCATATATAGTGTCATCCCAAATATAGTGATTTTGGGGTCTATTTTAGAGACTTGATCCTTGGTGTTATTTTATTTTATAAATAAATAAATAAATTCTCACAACATCTCATACATTAACCTGACTCTGTAATAAGTAGCTTAAGCCATTGTGTTACAGATATCAGACAACAGAGTACGAATGTTTGTACAGGGTGGGGATTGAACCTACGTCCTTTGACGTATGAGGCAGGGTCGCTACCAATTGCGCCATCCGGCCAGTCACATTATTATTACTGCTTTAAAACGCACTGTGTCTTCGGCCCTTTAATGGCAAATAAAAATATGATTAGGGCGAAGTACCGCAGCGTAATGTATGAGAGGACCCGCTGCTAAACCCCTTTTAATTGGCCCTAAATTTTAATGGCCACCCTTGGCGAAAAAAGTCAACACATAGTATACTGAACTGAGTATAAACCATGAATATTAAAGGAGAAACTGATGGAGTATTTTTTCTTTATCTTAATAGCATTTAAGCTACTAATGGGACTTAACGTAATCCAGACTCCCCGTGGGTTTAGTGGTTCGAGTACTGGGCGCGATCTCGAAGTCCTGGGTTGGATTATAAGGTCGAGTCGAAAAGTATGTTTTTTTTTTATTGCTGAAGTAGGCAGACAAGCATGCGGCCCACCTGATGGTAAATGGTAACCGCCGCTCATAGACAACAACAATGCCGAGGCACAGTCATGCCGCTGCCTACCGATCATGTTTCGAACATAGCTCGGGTTTGTAATCACTGATCACCAATCGGCATAGGGCAAGCGTGGTGATTAAGCCTAATCCCATCATAGTAGCGATGACTTGATTTCTATGATGGAGGGCTTATTGGCCCTGAAGTAGGATAGTAGATATATAGGCTTATAATTTACTTTCTATTTAAGCTACTTACAAGTTAAGTACCTAAGCCTATTGTTGGGAGTCCAACAACACCAATGGAGTTACAAATGAGTTACTCTTTCACGCCAAAACTACTGAACGGATTTGAATGAAATTTGGTACCTATACAGATTGTCTAGATCCTGAGAAAGAACATAGGCTACTTTTTATTGCGAAAAGGGGGGTGTAAGGGGTTAAAAGGGAGGGGAGGGGGGCTTGTGAAAATTATGAAACATTTAAAAATGCTGTCAAAAGATACTATGCCACGCGGACGAAGTCGCGGGTAACAGTTATCTATACATTTAATAAAAATGTAAAAAAGCTGTGTCTGTTGTACATTGAAGATATTTATCTCAAAATAACTTAGGACAACTAAAAAACAGTAACAGAACATGAATCAATGATTTTTAAATTATTTGTCTGTCTGTTTGTCTGTTTGTCTGTTTGTCTGTTTGTTCGCGCTAATCTCGGAAACTACTGACCAATTCGAATGAAACTTTTATTGTATAGCTGTAATATCAGGGCAACTTATAGATAGATTTTATTTTGAAGACCAGGCTCCTTGATGTAGGACCACAACAGCCCAGCTAAACTATAAGAGGTAGGTCAATGGCACCTTAACAAAAGTTGTTCAGGTTGATGAGTATTTTATGATGCCTTTTAAAATATTAAATGGGTTTGCACTTGACTTCTTCTCACCTGATGGAGAGTGACAATGAGGTCTAAGTTGTAGCGTGCTTTCCCAGAAGAAGCCTATTTACTCTCGACTTAAAGTCACCCAAATTGTAGCTCTCTGGAAATACAGAAGCCGACAAGCTGTTCCATTCCTTAGCAGTTCGTATAAAATATCAATGAGCCGTCTTAAAAATCTATTAACCTATAAACGAACATTTATAATAAGTTATATATTTTTTTATATCCATTTAAATAATCATCTTTAAGTCAAGAGTCATAAAGTTCACGCAAACGAATCTAATTAGATTAATCTCATCTTTATATGTGACTAGTGGCCGCCCCACTAGTCACATATAAAGATGAGATTAATCTAATTAGAATTAACCTATTTATTTTGATAAAGAGGTTCTTCGAATTTCGTTTCTTTTTTTGCTCTTGTTCTTTGCAGACCTAGGTCCCGTCTAGGTCATGTTATAGCAAGATCTTTCCGAAGTCTCATACAATTACGAGAGCCACCAATCCGTCCAAGTTCAAATATCCCCGAGCATATTGTTACAGAAATTTCTAGCCAAATACCTTCATAAGTTACCGGCGGTCATCGAAGCCGCTAGCGCCGCAATTAATAACGGGCGGTGTAACAATTAATAATAAAACCTAGCGCATCGAGCTACTCGACATATTTATTAAGAAAGCGATAAATCAGCCCAACTAAACGCCCCCACAGCATCACGGCTAGGGAGGGGAAAGGAAAGCGTCGGTGGTTTCATGTCGATAGTTTGGATACCAGTCTAGATTACCTACATCGGTCGTGTAGAAAACGACAATTTTGTTGTTATTATTGTGTTAAAACTAGTGCCGCGCTTTTACTTTGTGGTATCGGCAGTATATTTACCAAAAGTTCCAATCTTTGCCAATAGATAGAGTTGATTAAATCGCGCAAGTGATTCGTTCTTTCGGAGTAATATTTGTGATTAATTGTCCAACGAAGTTATTTTCTTATGATGTAGTTAATAGATTTTTCGTTTCAAGTTGAACTGTGACGTTTTAAGTAGTTTTTAAATGTGCCCCTGAGTGTATTTTTTATTAATTTAAATTTCACTTCCTGGAGGACAAATCGTCGTGTTTAAAAACACTGTATAATTTTTTAACATCATCATTTGCTAGTTCAGTACTCAACAATTTAGGAGTTGTAATTCCAGTTCGCGTTACAAAGGCTAGAGCCTTGGAGACCGGGGTTACTCATAGACCATGATTCAGCTTTTAGAGAGTCTAGTAAATACAATGAAACCACTGCCGTCTGACCTTCGCACTAGACAAACTGAATTATGAATGCAACTGGTGAAACAGTCATATAATATCTTCTTAATAAGTTTGATGCTTGTTGATTCAGATAAGTACGGTCGGCGTTACATCAAGTTAAGATCAAAAGACGGTCTTTTTTTCGTAATGGATCATCCCGCACACGGTGACAGCCGCGCGTGTGATTAAAGAAGACGGTGCATCGTCCAGGGGCACAGAATACTTAATAACTTAAGCCAGGGGTTAATTGACGAGACGCCGTGTCAAAGAATAGAAATTATTGCCGCCGAAACCAAGTTTCGTACTATCGATACATTCTGGTATCGCACCAGTCACACCCCTAAGTGGAATCTACCCCTATAGCAGGGATTTAGTCGGGATATTTCGCTGAAATTACTGGCAATACATCATTTGGATGTTTTTAATAAGCGCAGTGATGCCGTATTCTGACGGATCTGCTTTGTTCGAGTACACTACAGAAGTACCGTTAGATATACAGGCTGTATCTGTGAACATTTACACCTCATAATCCGCAGGTTCTATCAACCATTCTTAACACCATTTGTTCTACTGTGACAATGGTTGATAGAACACTTATGTAGTTAGAGGGATGTAAATGTTAACAGATACACATGTACAGTCGATTAATTTAGATAATCATTTAACGACGTAAGACCCAAAAGCGTCATACGAGCCAAAACAATTGAATTTTTATTGTGTCTGCTGTCTGGGCCTTACGACGTTAGATTTTATCTGGGTACTTACACCAATGCCGAATTCTAAATTATCTAACTTTACAGAAAATATTTTATCTTAAAGTGAAGTAAGAATTATAAAATTAATATTGCGAAAACATAATTATAGCGCCGACCTCAGTAACTTCTTATTTTCGCGTTTTAAAAAAGTGTGTCGTAAAATAATATTATTCTCAACATTTTAGTTCGTGAAAAATCAGGCATTAGCAGTTCACTTCATCACGAGTAGAACTTTACCATTACGCTAAAATGACTCCGTGGCTCGACGAATGTGTCCAAATTCATCGTGGAACAATCAATGCCACAAAAGGACCAGAGGGAGTGAGCACCTCCGATTGCAGTCTTTGTGCCTCAACGCATTCACTCTGAAATGTCGTCACTGCACTGTCGGGTTTTACATTTACCACTCTTTTGGGTAGTGAATTGAAAAATTCATAATGGGAATGTTAGTATTGCTAGCTATACGAAATCGCTTAACTATTGTCCCAGCAGAACTTGTATCTATAGGAATACCTACACTATACCTACTCTGATTCATAATCATGTTTAAAGTAAACTGACAGATGAAAATGACAAGTTTCTATGCATTTTGCCATTTTACATGTCTCAAATTGAGTGATAATGTATGGGGATGACAAATTGACATCTGTCAGTTTACTTTACATGATTATGAATCAGAGTATACTTAGTTATTTTTCATTGAATAAGATCAAAAATATTTAAAAAAAAAATTACTAGCCCGATGGCGGCAGTATCCCTGCTTCATAAGGATTACATTTTAAGTTCATAATAATATATTAGTAATGTAAATATTTAGGTAACAATTAAACTATTAAAATAACTTTTTTATAAAACGTTAACTTTTGACTGGATGCCTGTCATGTTTGTGAAAATATGAGTAATATCTACTACCTACCTAGGTATTTTGAATGTGTCTATATTCAATCTTTATACCATGGGATGACCACGCTTCTGAATTATGTGAATTTGTTTATTTATAGACTTGGCAGATATGATCTCTCTGCCTCATGCACATTTAGTGTCCCTTAATTTGAAATGAAGACTGTTATCATGTTCCCGTTTATAGTGCCTGGATGATGACATTATTTTACATTCATCGTTGTGAGCAATTGCCTGAACTATTTTCACAGGCGCTTTTCTCCTGAACTTGTAACCTTAAAGTTCCGAATCGTAAATTGATAAACTTTCTAAAAATAACAAACGGTGCTTAATTTTAATTTTGATGAGATGATGACTGATTTTGTATGATACGATCTTCAAAAATCGTGGTGTTGTCCAGAATGGTTAGTTATAAATGTAGTTGAATGGATGTGGATGATTAAATTACAGATAAACCCTGTATAACTAAGGTTTATATGATTAGCTGTAGTGTCAATATGATATTAGGTACGTAACTAGCTTGTATAGGTTTAAGCGATTACCTGGCACCTTCCATCATTAATAAGCGACTCGAAGTTTCTACCAAGTCTCGCTTCGCGTTTCAGACGAGACCAACTTCAGAACTATGTTCCACCGCACATTATACGACTATTCACCTCTACCAATTGCGAAGCCTCTTAGATCCCATTATCAATTTAGCACTAGGGGTAAAGTAAAGTATCAGGCTATATACTGTCCCACTGTAAGGGCCTCTATCACAGAAATTAAGTATCGCTACTATGATGGGATTAGGCTATCACCACGCTTGCCTAATGCTGATTGGTGATCACAAACCCGAGTTATGTTCGAAAAACTCGAAACATACTTTTTCGCATCTTTCAGCGTCCAAGTCATAGCGCCATACGAAAAGATCGAGAAGACCAAAAAATCGATAGGTAGGTACTTACTGTTAGCTGGACAATCTAATCGCCTAGAACATCACTAGGCAAACACAAATCCCTACTGGCGTCTGTCACTCTGATATTGTTTATCTATACTAATATAATAAAGCTGAAGAGTTTGTTTGTTTGTTTGTTTGTTTGAACGCGCTAATCTCCGAAACTACTGGTGCGATTTGAATAATTCTTTTTTTGTTGGATAGTCCATTATCGAGGAAGGCTATAGGCTAAATAACATTACGCTATGACCAATAGGAGCAAAGACAGAGCGGTAAATGTGTAAAAAACGGGGAAAATTATTCATTTTGAAGGCTTTCTTTGCGTGCGCTGCGAAAAACGGTTCAAGATACACAAAAAATATGTATGAAAGAATTATTCCTCTATACATGATCTAAAAAAAAGTCCGCGACGGCATATGTCTATCTTTTAAGGTTTAGTCACAATGACCGTTTTTATGGTACCAAATTTGGTCGAAATAATTTGTTTAAGTTGTATCAACATAATAATATTAAGGGGGTTGTAAGGGGTTAAAAGGGGGGTAAAAAGTTACTTTTCCACGCGGACGAAGTCGCGGGCGGCCGCTAGTTATTTTTTAAAGCATACGTATAAATGATTTGTTTTGCGAGTCAACTATGTTTTTGCGAATGGAAACTGTGTTAAGTAACTATTACTTAAAAATCGTTTCATTTAATTAGTACGTACTTGAATATCTAAACAGATATTCAATTACAGGTATCAAATCGTATCTAATTACTACTAGGCTCGACAGTGAATAGCATCGTGGTGGAAATTGTTTTCGGTCGTTTGAATCAATTTGAGAAACTGATCGAAACGATCGAATATGACAATCGTACTTTCAACCTAATGAAAAATATGAAATATCTTTACTAAAAAGATTTTTTTTTTACGTACAATGAAATTTTTAGATACTGCAAGCATTTCTTATACCTTTAGGTAAGTGGATATAGATACCTACCCCGGGATAAAAGGTGTGAGTGTGTACCTAAAGCTTATTATACACTGAACCGATCTGAGTCCGATGTGAATAAAAGGCTCTCATGAATACCGTCCTAATGAATGAAATAACCTTCAAATCCCCGGATAAAATATGTTTCAATCCGGATTAACAGAACGGGTCGGTTAACAACAAAAATAAAATCTTAATTCCCTATTCTTCAAACCTTTTTGTCCTTCGTCCCGGACACCGCACCTTTCGAAGGGAGCGAAGTAGGCTTGTTCCCGAGTCCGGAGTTCAAAATTTTGTATGTAGTTCAATCATTAGTTCACTACATTTTGACATTTTGCATCTGTCAAATCCATAATCCAGCCATTACTGGACATTAAAAAAGTATTTCTTACTTTATAAAGGTGCACTTTCCATAATCCAGCCATTACTGGACATTAAAAAAGTATTTCTTACTTTATAAAGGTGCACTTTATAAAGTAAGAAATACTTTTTTAATGTCCAGTAATGGCTGGATTATGGATTTGACAGATCATGCAAAATGTCAAAATGTATAGAAACTTCACATTTGATGATTAAAAATCAGAGTACACCAGCTGTTGCCTACGACTTTGTCCGCTATCCTTACCTAAGCCTCACTTTGAGGACTTTTATTTTCGTCCCTCATTTCATCAATAATATAATTTAAACTTTTCCTGGGTCAATTTTGTTTTTTGTTTGTCAAAAAACATTATACGCGTAGGGGTGAAAAGTCTATAAGAAAATAACTGTTCCACTCTTTTCAGTGAACTGTTTTTCTCGTGCCTAGTGAAATTAATTAAACCTTTTGTAGGGCTCGTTCGTCAAATCACAATTAAAGATTTCAAATTTAATTTGTCAAACAAGTCAAGGAGAGATCTCGACGAGTTAGGCATATTCGACGGGTTCGGAAGTAAACTAGTGTAAGTCGCAAATGAATTAGGTTATTTATTGGACAAAAATAATAAGGATACACGAAAACAATAACTGGGAAATAAAGTTATAAAACAACTTAAAAGAAAAATTAAAACAGAGTAGGCCCCTGTGGCAATGCCCCCAAAATGCTGGCAGCATTACCTCGTTGGATAGAGATGGAAATTTGCTGAGCGAAGTAGCTGCCAGCCTTTGGGTCTCCTGTCTTCAACTAAGCGCTTAGCTAGGTCAGTCCCGGAATAAAGAGAGCACCGGGATCGCACGTGCCCAGTCACAAATTAAATTAATAATTCCGAAATTTTCCGAATATTTATCTACTTTCATTATTTTTATTTGTTACAAAATACACTGCACTTCTTTCGGCTTTCACTTCTCATTTCAATCTTGCCTACCTTCCCTTCACTCTTGAGAGTGACTCTTATCGTTCCTTGCATTAATTCTTATTATAGCATTTTGATTACACATAAAAAATCCCGCAATGTGCCCCTGCCCATTACCACTTGAGCCACGCAATTCTTTGGGCTATGTCTGCGACCTTAGATCTACGAATATCATCATTTCTGACACGATCACGCAAAGCCATAACTGATACCCACAAAACAAGTGCTAAAAGCTAATTTGTATTCAAATCATGTCTATATAAAACCTACTAGGTATTTGTAGTTAATAATAATCATGGAAGAGCGGAGCCTCCTAGCACAGACATTTTTTTGCTTAAATGGAGGTTATAATTCACTAGTTCGTCAAAAAATATTGTTAAGGAAATAAAGTATTTTTTTTATGTTTCTGAAAATTTGCATTTTTGCACTTGCACCAGTGTACGCTGGAGCCGTCGTCTTGTGTTTCGTATTGTTCCGAGTTTGCCCTTCACGTCTTTTGGTTTTAATTAAATTAGCTTCACTGTAACTTTAAGAAAGGAAAGGATTCGTGGAAATACGTGTGATTTTGCCTTCGTACTTCAAACGAAAAATAAATCCTGCCGTATTATGTGTCAATTAGAGCTTGAAATTAATTGATGGCGCCACTGCCGCTCATGTTACAGGATAGGGTAACCCCAGGGCCGGATCGTGAATGTGAGGCCCTGATGAATGAGGGGCATATCTAAAAACTATTTCTATATATTACTCTTGAAATATATTCTTTTTTTAGCCTATATTGTCCCACTGCTGGGCAAAGGCCTCCCTAAAAGTCTCCATTGACTCTATTCGCAGCAATTGAGTTTGCCAATGGACGGAGAAGTTGGTCCAAGTCGCTCACGCCATCTTTTCCTCGGCCTGCCTCTCAGGCGACGTTCTGTTGGCAGCCAGTGTGTGACCACCTTAGTCCACCTCTCCGGGTGCATCCTACAAACGTGGCCGGCCCAGTCCCACTTGAGTCTAGCGGATTCTCGCCCACATCCAGCAATCCCGGTTTGGAGCGGATGATGTATTTCTCACTCGATCCTGAGATCTTTATACCCAATACGCTCCGCTCCATAGCTCAAGATCTGCCAGAGAGCTATGGAGCGGTAATATTTTTTATACCATAAAAAACATGAATATTACTTAAACCTACACAAGTACCTATTAGTTGTAGAAAGGGTGACCTAAGCTGTAAGTATGATGTTTTATGTAAATAAAAATCTTATTGCTGTGTAGCGGGATCTTTGCGTTCAGAAAGGCAAAGTATAATAAAATAAATAAAATTAAGTTTTAGGCATTCTATACATCCTAAGCATATACAAATTATTATGTTTGCTGGCGATTGTCCTTAGATTCAATTAGGGGTCCTGTAGCAAAGCCGCGATAACGCCCTGATTAAATAACTTTTACGAATTAAACTAAAATAGTTAGCGTTATGGAAATACCGTGCCCTTTCTGGGTAATAGTACCTTTGTTATTGCGTTTAAGTTGGGGATATAATTACGAAATTAGTTTGAGTGTAGAGCTAATATGAAACGCTTTTAATGAAGCCAAATTCTTTGAAGAAATTGGCAAGACAAGCAGGCGGATCACCTGGGTACCTAAGCGATTGCCGCCGCCAATAGACAGACACCAGCAACACTAGTAGAGTCACAACCTTAGATCCCCTTTCCCCGATTGGGTCTCCGGTACCTCATTCACTCACTCACCGAAACACCGCAGGCGCTGCTTCACGCTTGTTTTCTGTGAGGCATTGAACAAAGAAAAACACGCGGTTCATCATCAACATCAGCAACCCATCGGCCACTGCTGGACATAGGTCTCCCCTAATGCACGCCACCGCTCCCGATTTTCGGCCACTCTCATCCAGCCCACACCAGCCAGCCTTCGAATGACATTATGCCATCTTGTCGCAGGGCGTCCAACACTACCTACGCCTACTGAGTCGCGGTCTTCACTCAAACACGCGGTGATGTTGTAAATGTTTACAGGTAAAAAGTGATGTAAATGTTTACAGGTACAGTAATTATTACCCGTGTAATTATTACTCAACGTTCGTATTTCAAAATACGGAAATTTAATAATCATCTTTTTTACGAAACAGAGCCCAAAGCTCTAATTACCAAATTCACTCTACAAACGTAAATAAGGTACCAATTGAAATGGCCGCCAAATGTAATTTATTAGGGATTAATACTGCTGCGTTGTGAATATCAGTGCAATGATGAAATGATGACTAACTGTGTTACCTCTATCTAGTTTTGCCCGTCAAATTATTTAATGGCATCACGCTATTTCCAGTGGATGTGTTGACCAAAAACACACCACGAATTTGTACGTTACGTAATTAAATAGACTCTGTATTTGAAGGTTTATGTAAAGTTGGTTGAATATAAATCAATAATAGGTATAAATCAATGGGCTGGCCATATTTGCCGAAGAACGGACAAGCGTTGGGGTAAACGAGTTCTGGAGTGGTGACCGCGTCTTGGTAAACGTACCTAGTGTAGGACGGCCTCAATACAGATGGAGTGACGATCTGCGCAAGAGGGCTGGCAGGAAGCTGGATGCGAGTAGCCGAAGATCGTTCAAAGTGGACTGCAACAGGCTGATGATGATGAAATCAATAAAATAATTAATGCAAAAGTTTGGATGATGGCGGTCTTGTACCTTCTTGCCTCGGAAAACACGTTAGGCTGGTTAGTCCTGCGCCTGATCCCTCTTTTATTGTGGCACACTTATATCCTCTACCGTGCGCTTTACACGACACTTTCTGCCGCGCACCTCCTCATTGTGGAATCAACTTCCCGCAGCGGTATTTCCGAACCGGTACGACATCCAAATCTTCAAGAAACGAGCCTATACCTTCCTAAAGGGCCGGCAACGCATCCGCACTCCTTCTGGTGTAGCTGATGTCCATGGGCGGCGGTGTTCACTTACCATCAGATGACCGGCTTTCTCGTTTGCCTTCCTATACTATAAAAAAATATATACTTATCCCATAGAATTAAGACCGTAAGGGTATTCCCTTACTCTGGCCTTCGACCATTTGGAAAATTTAAAACAATGTAATACCTATATCAACAATATAATATACCCTGCATGCGCACATAGATTGCCGCCGTATCCGAATATCGGTAGAAGGATATTGTTATACACAAATCCGAGATCTTGTTCCAAATAGAATGCGCATGAAATATGGTTCAAGATTCGCCTAATTCCCCGCGACCTCATAGATTAGGCCGTGGGGGGGCTTGTTTGCTTATAAAGAATAATGGCAACATTTTTTACGACTTGCCCCGTTATTTATACGAGGAGTTAGAGTCATTTCGCTTATGTAGCACAGATAAAAATGGAAGGGCTGGGTCTAATTTTTTTGTGTTAGAAGATGAGCGTAAGTTTACGCATTGTCTAATAGCACGCGTGGCAATATGTTGCAAAGTCATACGTCATAATCTTGTAAGCACCGCCATATTGGTTAGAGCGTTTTTATTTTAAAAAGAAGTAGGTAGGCCAAATAGTTGAATAATGATCTAGTGTAAGTACCACTTTACTTTCTCTGATGGCCCAAGGACCCAAAATGAGTCTTGGCCTCCGATACGAAATGTCGCCATATCTCGGTCTTGAGCAGCTCGTTGCCAATCTCTTGCTTCCAATTCTTGCAGTACCGCAACAAATATATTGTACCGTTTTAAATTACATCCTACTGTTCTTTTTTTATATGCCGCCGGCCACAGACATCTGCAACACCAGTAGATTCACAAGTGCGCTGCCACCTTTTTCCCCGATTGGGCCTCCGGTAATCCCACTCGCTCGACGAAACACATCGCAGGCGCTGCTTCATGCGCCGGTCTTCTGTGACTCTGTGGTAAGCATTCACTCCGGTCTAGCCGGCCCATTTATGCCAAAGCGTGGCTCTTCAACTGTTAATTTGTAAAACCCAAATTTTATTTACAAACATAAAATTATCTCCCTATTAAAGCACGGATGAATACAAGTTTCCCTAATCTCTCAAGTGAGGCAGCCATGAAAATTAGTGGGGAGTCGGTGCAGGTCCGGGCCAAATGTGCCACGGCCCATTTGGCGCCAATCGCCCGCACCCTGGACGGGCCGGCCCATATGCTGCCCTCTCCCACATTCCACTGGTCTAAAGTAGAATTTACATTAGGAACTAAGGTCATGAATAAATGCTTTTCATCCAACATTCGAAGTTTCGCAATGCTAATTGTGTTTCTTTTGTGACTGGGTGCAATATAAATATTATACATACAGATCGCTTTAAATACGAGCTGTGCCACGAGTTTTAGCAACCATTCTTATGACTTTTGGAAATTCACTTAAAAATATTTCAACTTCTTCTATAATAATATGAAGTCAGTCAAGTGACTTTGAAATGTTGCAAGGGGAGTCGAAATTTTTTTGTTGAATTTCGAAAATGATGTCATTTAAATAAAAATGTGTAAAAACAGTACGGTAAAAAATATACTTAGGGAATTGTGAAACTTGTAAATATGTTTCATTTAGTACTGTGTAAAGCAAATTTTGGAAGTAGGTATAGGTACGAGTATATAGGATATGGGCTTGGAAATTACTTAGGTAGGTTAGGTTAATGACGTTTTTATGAGAATAACTCATAAAGGTTAGCTAGAGTTGACTCTTTTTATCTACTGGTTGTGCTCAAATGGATTTATCAATTCGACTGTATATTATTTGGCTATTTACATTTTATTCGTAGCCACTATATACGATTTCCATTCCAAGATTACCTTTTCACAGAATTCTATCTACCCTATTACAAGGTCTATACCAGAACGGTAGAAAAAGACACTTATCGAGACAAAGTTAATTTAGCAATGTTTGCGTATAAGTTGGGGCCGTGCTGCCTCGGGGGATGTGAGGAGATAACATACAGACTGGAAGGTTGGAACAACGTGTCGTTAAAGGTACAATAATCCTCATAATCGTCACCTACATTATGTAGTTTTTTGTAATCAAGCTTATGTTTTACCGTGGGAGAGCCATGCCGGCATGAATGGGCTGGCTAGACGAGACTGATACCACAGCCTCACAGGAGACCGGCGTAAGTACAGCAGCGCCTGCAGTAGGTTTCATCGAGTGAATGAGGCTACCGGAGGCTTGTTGGGAAATGGGGTTAAAGGTTGGCAGCGTACTTGTGGCTATTTTGGTGTTACATAGGTATGTCTATGGGTGGCGGTAATCGCTTACCATCAGATGATTATCATTATCTGCTTGTCTGCCATTTACCTATCTTATAAAAAAAAATGGGCCAGCTTGTCCAGAGTGATACCACGGCCTTGCAGAAGACCTGCGTAATGTGTCAAGTAAGTAAGCTCGGGTTTGTGATTTCCAATCCGCATTAGGCAAGCATGGTGATTAAGCCTATTCTCGGCATAGTAGCGATGACTTGATTTCTGTGATGGTGGCCTTTGCCCTGCGTTGGGCAGTATAGAATATGAATAGGACAATATTTATTGTCTCTTTAAAACATATATAAGACAGAAAAGTAAAAAATACAGTATAGGCTGATACTTTCCTTTAACTTTACACTCTGTATCGCTGCCGTGTGGAAGCACCCGCAAGGTCCGATGGTAGAGCGTGGTTTGTACCTATCATTCTACTTTATAATTTACTCCTGTGACATAACTTTGGTACCCTGCCTCTAGGCGAGGACGGATACGCGATCGCAGCAAAGAGGATCGTTTTGGACATGTACATGTGAATAGAAAACTGTTTTAAAGTATCTAAGATCCTATCAAAACATAAATATGTAACGGTTGAGGGTAAATTAAGTAAATATATCGAAACAAAACCTTTGAATTATCTGTCTAATTTTGTGGGAGAGCCACGCTATGCCATGAATGGGCCGGCTCGACCAGAGTGATACCGCTGCCTCACAGAAAACCGGCGTGAAGCAGCACATGTGCTGTGTTCCGCCGAGTGAGTAAGGGTACCGGACGCCCACCAGGGGGGAAAGAGGATAAAAGTTGCAAGTTCCTAGGGGCGGCAAATGCTTACCATCAGATGATCCGCCTGCTCGTCTGCTACTTATCAAATAAAAGAATATATTATAGCAGGGTATACTGAAAACCAGCGTCATGGATTTTTTTACTGAGTTCAAAAAGGAGGTTCTCAATTTGTTAGAACCTTTTTTTTCAGAGCCATGACATAAGCCGAGTGAGGGCCATTTTTCCGTATGTTGAGTGAGACCCACTCACAACGTACTAAATCGTTTAGGTCTGTAGGTTTATTTCCAGTATCCACCCCGGTGGGATGGTGACACAAATGTTTTAAAATTTTTGCTAATCACCCTTATTCCGTTGGTCAAAAAAGGTGATGAGCGATATATAAGAACTCGCGCTTCATACTTATGCCTTCGTGGTTCGAATCCGAGCATGCACCAATGGATTTTTCATATCCATGTGTACATTTCTACCATTAGCTTGGTGGTGAGGTAAAACACAGACTTGGACGTTTCGGATACTTTCTGAAACGTGTAACCATGATTCACTTGGTCTGGTTCCCTGTTAGAGGGTTGCGAAGGTCAGACGGCAGTCGCTTCATTGTAATTACCAGACTCCCCACCAGCTTGGCGCTACCGGGAAACAGCCAAATGAAAAAAAGAAGGGCTTGGAAATTGCTAAGGTAAGTAATGACGTTTTTATGAGAATAACTCATAAAGGTTAGCTAGAGTTGACTCTTTTTATCTACTTGTTGTGCCTAAATAGATTTATCAATTTGACTATATTCTTTGCCTATTTCGATTTTATTCAGAGCCACTACGATTTCCATTCCAAGATTACCTTTTCACAGAATTCTATCTACCCTATTACAAGGTCGATACCAAAACGGTAGAAAAAGACACTTATCGAGACAAAGTTAATTTAGCAATGTTTGCGTATAAGTTGGGGCCGTGCTGCCTCGGGGGATGTGAGGCGATAACATACAGACTGGAAGGTTGGAACAACGTGTCGTTAAAGGTACAATAATCCTCATAATCGTCACCTACATTATGTAGTTTTTTGTAATCAAGCTTATGTTTCACCGTGGGAAAGCCATGCCGGCATGAATGGGCCGGCTAGACGATACTGATACCAAAGCCTCACAGGAGACCGGCGTAGGTACAGCAGCGTCTGCAGTAGGTTTCATCGAGTGAGTGAGTCTACCGGAGGCTTGTTGGAAAATGGGGTTAAAGGTTGGCAGCGTACTTGTGCCTATTTTGGTGTTACAGGTGTCTAATGGGTGGCGGTAATCGCTTACCATCATCAGGTGATTATCATGATCTGATTGTCTGCCACCTATTATTATAAAAAAAAATATGGGCCAGCTTGTCCAGAGTGATACCACGGCCTTGCAGAAGACCTGAGTAATGTGTCAAGTAGTAAGCTCGGGTTTGTGATCACCAATCCGCATTAGGCAAGCATGGTGATTAAGCCTATTCTCGGCATAGTAGCAATGACTTGATTTCTGTGATGGTGGTCTTTGCCCTGCAGTGGGACAGTATAGAATATGAATAGGAGTATATTTATTGTCTCTTTAAAACATACTATAGAGTCAGCCGTTGTATCATGCCCGATTTGACAAACACCTTTCTTTTCAATTTTGCAACGTATCCCTGCTATGAGGAACACATTTCGCGAATCATAAAGAACTACTTTTAATCATAAAGTTCTTATGATTCGCGAAATGGTTTCCCCATAACAAGGATAAGCGCAAAAATCAAAAAAAGGCATTGTCAAATCGGGCATGATACAACGGCCCGACTATAGTGTCCCCGCCTCACTTCCCTTCGGGATCGTAATTTAGAATGAACCAATAGATGGCGCTGTGTCCTATTACATCGCGCAAGCGTTTCGAGTTTCGGTTTACCTATGCCTTGTCGTTGTCTAAAGAAGTTATCTCTTTATAAATAGTATAGAAGATATACCTAAAACAGAAAAGTAAAAAATACAGTATAGGCTGATACTTTTCTTTAACTTTACACTCTGTATCGCTGCCGTGTGGAAGCACCCGCAAGGTCCCATGGTAGAGCGTGGTTTGTACCTATCATTCTACTTTATAATGTACTCCTGTGATATAACTTTGGTACCCTGCCTCTAGGCGAGGACGGATACGCGATCGCAGCAAAGAGGATCGTTTTGGACATGTACATGTGAATAGAAAACTGTTTTAAAGTATCTAAGATCCTATCAAAACATAAATATGTAACGGTTGAGGGTAAATTAAGTAAATATATCAAAATAAAACCTTTGAATTATCTGTCTAATTTTGTGTGAGAGCCACGCTTCGGAATGAATGATCCGGCTCGACCAGAGTGATACCACTGCCTCTCAGAAAACCGGCGTGAAGCAGCACATGTGCTGTCTTCCGCCGAGTGAGTGAGGGTACCGGACGCCCACCCGGGGGGAAAGAGGATAAAAGTTGCAAGTTTCCTAGCGGGCGGCAAATGCTTACCATCAGACGATCCGCCTGCTCGTCAGCTACTTATCAAATAAAAAGAAATATATATAGCAGGGTATACTGAAAACCAGCGTCATGGATTTTTTTACAGAGTTCAAAAAGGAGGTTCTCAATTTGTTGGAAACTTTTTTTTCAGAGCCATTTCATAAGCTGAGTGAGGGTAATTTTTCGTATGTTGAGACCAACTTACAACATATTAAATCGTTTAGGTCTATAGGCTTATTCCCATTATCCCGGTTGGATGGTGACACAAATGTTTTAAAAATTTTCGCTAATCACCCTTATTCAGTTGGTCAGAAAAGGTGATAGATTAGAACGCGCCTTTCATATGCCTTTGTGGTTCGAATCCGAGCATGCACCTATGGATTTTTCATATCCATGTGCACATTTCTACCATTAGCTCGGCGGTGAAGGAAAATATCGTGAGAAAACTTCCATGTTCCGGATACTTTACGAAACGTGTAACCATAATACACTTGGTCTGGTACCCTGTTAGAGGATTGCGAAGGCCAGATGGCAGTCGTTTAAAATTGTAATTACCAGACTCCCCAAACCTAAATCATGGTCCAAGCGTACCCCGACTCAAAAGCCATAGCTTGGACGCTACCGGATATTACAAGGCAAAATTAAAGAAAGAAAAAACGGTACAACAATCGCGTTCTTTAGCGGTAATAATCTCACTTTTGTTTATTTTTCTAAAAGTTGGCTGACGAGTATACGGATGACTTGACGGTAAGCGATTGCCGCCGCACATTGACAACCCGAACACCAGTAGAGTTCTATGTGACTCTACTGGTGTTTCGGGTGTAAATAATGTAAATTCTACTACTATTATAAGGCGAAAAGTTTGTAAGTATGGATGTATGAGTGTTTGTTACTCTTTCACGTAAAAACTACTGAATGGATTTGAAATTAAACTGTACCACAATATAGCTTATACATCAGAATAACACTAGGCTACAATTTATAAAAATATATTGTGTGGATTGTCCACAAATATGACGGTAAGTGTCAATAATTAACTCCACGCGTACGAAGTCGCGGGCGGCCGCTAGTAAACCATAAAATATGTATGTAGAACCGACAACCTTCAACCAAACAAGTGCCATTTATTGACATAGGTACAACACACCTGAGACCCTGCTCTAAACTATGAACAATCGCTACTATGACGGTTGCGGCTATTTCAACCGTTTAAAAAACTATGCAGTACCCCACATAACCCGTGAAGCCGCCTGGGTACATTCGACCCAAACATATAATGCTCGCGATAGGCCGGCAAGTTCGCAGTTTCATATTGTAATATTTATAGGGTGGGCCACATTAGCCAGGTAGATAGCGTGAGTAATGTGGGTCGAAACGGGGACATTTTTGCACGTACCCGCAAAATATTGGGCGGTGTAAGGGTTGAGGGAAAGCGAAAAGGTGGGTGGATTTATAATGCTAATACAAAAAAGAATTATGTGTGTTTTTAAAATGTTTACTGAAAATCGCAGGTGATATGCCTTTTTGGCGCTGTTTAGATTTAGATTGTTGTATATTAAATTAGATTAATTATATTATAAGATTTTGAACTATACAACATATCTGTATTTTTGGTGCCAAATAAACGTTTTCTATTCTATTCTATTCTATATTGACCAGTGTATTTTTTCTCCATAAATGTAGGTAGGATAAAGTACTAGTTGGTTTGTAAATTCAAGCTGTCACTAAGTAAATTGCATCAGCGAGTGATCCGCTTGATCGTTTGCCGCGTCTAGCATGAATGACATGATTTCACCAAAACAAAAAGGCGAAACACATGTGCGATATAATATACATTATGCCCAACGCCATCTATTAGTTTTGTGTAGTATCACCGCATTCATCGGCATTCGGCATGAATGGGCTAACTTGACCGGAGTGAGTGATAACCTCGCAAAAGACGGGCGTGAAGCAGCGCCAGCGCTGTATTTCGTCGAATGAGTAAGGGTATCGGAGGCCCAATTGGGGTGAAAAGGGGTTAAAGTTTGGTAATGCACTTGTGACTCTACTGGTGTTGCAGGTGTCAATGGGCGGCAACCGCTTACTATGAGGTGATCCGTCTGCTCGTCCTGCCTCGTATCAGATAAAAGTCCTTAAATAAATTAAAGGTGGTAGTATTAGCCTATATACTGTCCCACTGCAGGGCAAAGGCCATCATAGAAATCAAGTTATCGCTACTATGATGGGATTAGGCTTTATCACCACGCTTGCCTAATGCGGATTGGTAATCACAAACCCGAGATATGTTCGAAAAATTCGAAACATACTTTTGCTCGACCCGGTAATCGAACCCGGGACCCCGAGATCACGGCCCGGTACTTAAACCACTAGACCTTTTCCTGCCATGTTCTTTGAACGCCATGGGGGTCACCGGTGACCGGCAAACAATACTTTTTCTGTTGTGTCTAGTAATGTGGCAGTCACTCAAAGCCTTAATAATACATTTATATTTTTTGGTATAGCAATTCTTTGTAATTTCTTTTGCAAATTTCCTTTGCTTCCAAATTTCCTCGGAGGGTTCAGGTGGGTCCCACCTGAACCTGATTTTTTTAAGTGCAATATTTACTTAATAATACATGTCACCTGCTCGTAATTATATCTAAAATCGCCATCAGCTCTTGTCGTACCCCTTCACACGGCCAGATTTGTAGCCGGTCGCTCTGGCCATTGTCAGGGCCCGCAGTTTTTAGTTTATCATCGGAAGGGTTAAGTCTTGGGCCCATCCAGTAGGATACTATTAGCGTCGCATGGCCCCTCAGATAACGCGGTATCTGCAATATGTTTATTTGCTGGGCAGCTGAGGGTTGAAGGCGGGTAACTTGAGGAGAATCTAATTGCACTGGAGTGAATATTTTAGCCGGTTTGTTTATCTAAATCCGCAGTTTTGAGGGACTTAATCGTCTTAGTTTTGGATGGGATTGTGCAGTGTTTGGGGTAATAACTGAGATTGCTCTTGTGTTGTTTAATTTTATTAGATTCATGAACTAAAAAACAGATTATCATACTATTATCGTCGTAAGACCCCGTTTAAAAGGCATAAAACAATTGATTTTATATTGTGTTTGCTTATTCGTTACAGATTCAAGTATTCATTTAAAAAAATGACACGAAAAACTGACTAAATGATAATAAGTAAACAGGTTGTATCTGTAAACATTCTTCTACAAATCATTCTGAATAACATTTGTTATATGACTCTTAGAATGCATTAAAAATTCTTCTTTTCATACAAAGTCGGTCACGTGACTTGTAAATTTTGCATGGGGAGTTGAAAAATTTCGACGAATTTTCAAAAGTAGTAAAACCGGAGTTCAGACCCAGGGGGGAAGGGGATAAAAGGTTGGCAGCGCACTTGTAACTCCACTGGTGTTGAAAGTTTCCATGAGCGGCGGCAATTGCTTACCATCAGGTGATCCGCCTGCTCGTCTGCTACCTATCACATGTAATTACCAAAATTAAAAATCTACACATTACTTCTTAAGATAACCACAAAGCTTATTTGTAAACCGATGAGATGATACACTTACGCGATGTAATCTACACCAAGCGCCATCTATCTGGTAAATATTGGAATTAATTGAAACTACGGCCCGAAACAAAGTAACAGCGGACCTCTAGTGAAAACTAAATTGAGACAACATCTCATACATTCTACTGGTCCCAAACTAATTGTGAATTCCGTTTCGTTGTTGGCTCTCTGGTAACTAACTATGAACTATCTAATATGATAGTTAATTAAATCTGCGGATATTACGGCCGACCAAATACGCCGAGCTGTATGACGGATATTGATGTGAATTAGTGCCGATTAAATTAACTTTGCCACGAGCTCCCTGGTTCAGGCGATGGTTGTTTGTTTGAACAGTATAGCATTGTATGATAATGATCCGTAGCCAGTTTTAAAAAATAATAAATCTATACATATAGATAAAAATGTAAAAAAGCTGTGTCTGTACATTGAAGATATTTACCTCAAAATAACTTAGGACGCCTAAAAAACAGTAACAGAACATGAAATCAATGATTTTTAAAATTTTTGTCTGTCTGTTGTCTGTTGTCTGTTTGTTCGCGCTAATCTCGGAAACTACTGAACCATCGGAATGAACTTTTTATTGTATAGCTGTAATATCAGGGCAACTTATAGAGTATATTATATTTTGAAGACAGGCTCCTTGATGTAGACCACAACAGCCCAGCTAAACTATAGAGAGGTAGGTCAATGGCACCTTAACAAAAGTTGTTCAGATTGATGAGCATTTTATGATGCCATGAAAAAAATCCAAGATCATGGAACAGCTGGTGTGGAACTCAAGA